>JAFEMH010006099.1:0-37500 GCA_022495995.1 Adenophora triphylla var. japonica
AATGAAATCTATGAATTAATGGCTTCTATGAAAAATAGTCAGTTAAGTTTTTTTTTCTTTTTTAAGAATGTTTTCAAAGAATTCTCAAAATAGAAGGAAAGACAACATGCCTTAGATCAAAACAAATTCCAAGAGACTCTCAAGATCTTACAAATGTTTTTTTCAATATTATGTGTGTGCTAACAATTGTTAGATATATTTGTTATACACAAGCAAGCTTCTCAAAATAATTCAAGAATGCTTTTTTATTAGATCTCCCGATTACTTCACAATCTCGCAAAGGGACGAGACACAATTTCTAACTTGCTAGATACAAGATTTTATTACATTATCCATCAGAAATCTTTGTAATTTAAGAATCTAAACAAATTTTTGTAGAGGCGCTTTACCAGATAAAGAAAAACATTTAAAGAAATGCACATTACTAGAGGCACAGCTTGGTAATCAGTCAGAAAGATAGATACACATCCATAATTGAGTTTCTAAAAATCAAACAGCGGGTGGAAAAATACGATTTTTCTCTTTCAAGACTTCTATTTTAGGGCTTGGTATATGATAAACCGCCATCTTCAATACTAATGAGAAATACTTCACTCATGAAAGATTCTCAAAGGAAAGATTTATCCACAAATTCACGACATGTGATAAATGAAAGCCAATTTGAATATCAATGTAGCAAGATTTATTTTAATTTTTAAGAAATTCTCCTAAAGTCAACACAATCTTTCCTCTCGCAATAAACATGTCACCAAAAGATTCTGCCAGAATCTCTTTTTTCCTGATTTTGTCAACCTCAAACTCTGAATCTTGGAAGCAAACTTATCATTACCATACCAAGCTCTATTTTAATTAAAGCTTTTAGAAAAAGTAGGTTGTTGATGATTATTTAGGTAATCTAATCCATTTTCCTAAGAGTAATAAAAACCATAACTCTAACAGCCTAATACTCATGAAAATAAAGCAAAAGTCAATTCTCAATGGCTAGTATCTAAACTAAAATTTGATTTACTAGTTATCACATTGAATTGTTCTTAAGATCCATTTGGTTTAGTACATTACCACATGTGTGGTCTAGGAACAAGAGTCCATTTTTTTCAAATTGAATTAATTCATCTTATAGCTCAGATTTAATCAATTGGCAATTCTTTTAAGAAACAGGTTCAACAACAAAACAACGAAACCACGGGAGGAGATAAACTCCATCTTATCCACTTGTCTGTCTAGTTCTCTACAATGCATCTCCACAACTTGTGAAGCGGGGTGGTTTTTCCTGGATTTTTGAAGGATATCCTTTCGATCTATCCACACACCCATCCACATTACCTTTCTGGAGCATCTATCCTCGATTAGAATCAGAGGAACTCGTCCTCAGTTACACTGTGGATTTTGAGGGATGTGGGAGCAGATGTGGGAGGCGTAGATGTCCACATCCTTGGTTACATCCTTATCAGGTTCTGCAGGTTTTTCAGTACTGACAGCATTTGTTGGTTCTCCAAAGACTGCTTCGTATCTTCCAAAGAAGCAACCCGAAATATCATCCTCAAAGCAGCAGTTTGAGGTTAAGATCAAGTGAGTCATCAAAAATAACATTAGCGCATTCCATAATGGTTTTAGTTTTGAGATTAAAAACTCGTAAGCTCTACTATTAAGGAATAGCCAATGAAAAATGCTTTGTCACTCTTTGAGTCAAACTTGGACAGATATTCTATCATTGAGAATGTAAAGGAAACACATCCAAACACATGAAAATATTTCACAAGCTTGGCTTCTTTCCAAGGAGGATTTGGTAAGGATGACAAAGTAAGCTACCAATCCTTAAAAACACCCTATTGCCAATGTGATAAGCAGAGTTTAAAGCTTCGCCCAAAACTTTTTGGACAAGTTTTTAGAACTTAACATGACCCTAGCCATTTCTTGCAAAGTTCTATTCTTTCTTTCAAGAATTCCATTTTGTCAGGTGATTGGTGCGTAAAACTCATGAGTGATTCCCTTAGAATTGCAAAATTGGTGAACATTTGATTCTCATATTCAAGGCTACGGTCGACCTAATTCTCACGCCTTAAGGCCATAAAGGTTTCTCACCCTTTTGTACCAATTCTTGAATTCTCCAATTGTTTCGACTTTTCCCTTAAGAACATTATCCAAGTGTACCTAGAATAATCATCAACACACACAAAGGCATACTTTTTCCTACCAAAGCTTTCAACTTCAATAGGTCCCATTAAGTCAAGATGAATCATCTCCAAACACCTAGAAGTGGAGCATTGTTGACCTTTTTATATGATGCTTTTGTTTGCTTTTCCTTTTCGACATGAACCACGACATCGTGGTTCCTGCTCAAGTTCGATTTAGGGAGACCTTTATAGCTTCAAACCTTTAAAGTTCTTCCGTAGTTCTACAAACTTAGCATGCCCTAATTTTTGGTGCCACGGATTGACATCATTAGCTTTTGAGCTTAGGCAAGAAAGATTGTCACCAAATTGATAACAATTATCACAGATCTAGGGCCGGTAAACACAAGTATTATCCTTATCAAACACTTCACACAAGTGCTTATCAAATTTCACATAAAGATCATCATCACATAGTTGATCGATGCTTATTAGGTTGGCTTTCAAGCCTTCCACATGGTACACATTGTGTAATTTTGGGAGACCCTTAACATCTAGGTTCCTTTCCCAACAATCTTTCCTTGAGCACCTCCACCAAAATTTACTTTCCCTCCATTTATCACTTCATAGTCAAGAAGGACCGCTTGGTTTCCACATGTGCCTAGAGCACCCACTATCAAAATACCAAGAGCCGTGAGACAAGACTTGAGGGAAGAGTAAACAACATCAGTGGTAATTGGTTTGGCCACCCACTCGTTTAACGCTTTCTTTTTTGGGTTGCAAGAGGTCTCGCATTACTGTGATGTGTGTTTGGATGTGCATACATCTTCTCACACATCTGAGGCTGATTGAAGTGACCAGGAGCTAGGCAGTAATGGCAGATGTAGTGCCTCTTCCTAGGTCTTTTCTCACTCAAAATGACTTTTTCTTTAAAAACTTGTTTTTTCACACTTTTTGAGGTAGAAGCTTCACATCCCTCCTTTACAAAACTATTTTCAAAACTCAAACCAGCTTTTGTCACGTTGACCTACGTAAAAGCTTCTTCCATTTTCATCTTACTTTTTATTTAACTTAGTAAAAGTATTTTCAGCTTTTTCACATTCATTCTTGAATTTTTCAAGGTCAACTTCTCTTTTGGTCACAAGGACTTCAAGTCTTGCAATGGTATCTTTTGAGCATCATTTTCCTTTGAAAGCACAAATTTTTCATCTTCACAAGCACCAATTTATCAAAAAAGATTTATTTACCATAACAAGTACCTCAATCTTGTCCAATCTTTTCATCCAATCAGATGCAGCTCCTTGTATGTTGCAAAAAGTTCTTCATAGGGAATGTCCCTTTCTTCATCTTCATCATCCGAATTCTCCTTTTTACAGAGCAAATGCCAAGAATGGGTCAGATAGACACCGTGATGTGTTCACAACCGAGATCACATCCTAGGAATTTTCAGGAGCATCTTCTTCTATATCTCGCAAAAGGCATTAAACACAAGAATGGCGCTTTATGATAGACATGTTAGCCACTTCTTCTTCATCATCCTCACTCGTCACTAAGGGTAGCGCTTAAGCTCATTCCTTTCTTTTTAAGTGTGTTAGCACACTCATTGGCATAATGACCAAAGCCACGACATGCCCTACATTGGACAAGATCTCGTATGATTTGTTTTCAAAGCTTGGTTTCTTGAATCCAAAGTGTCGTTGCTAGGTTTTGATTTTTCAGAGCACTAAGAGTAGGTTTGTTAGGAAATTTACTTATCCTTCATTTTTCAAGCATTGAACCGAACTTCTTTGAGATAAGAGCTACATCCTCTTCTTCTAGATTAGACTTGTCAATTCTCAGAGGATAATTCCACAAGCTCTTTTGGAAGAGCAAAGAAAGCACTTTTGAGAGCAAGACTCCGTGTGTTTTGTTCTTTTTTCTCGAGCCTCAAGGTTAAGCTCAAACACAAATTTTCCAAGATTCCTATGATTGTGTCACAGACCTACAAATGCGTTGTTTGGTCTTTTGTTTCTTCAATCACAAACACTTTTATGTTAAACCTCTCAGGTAAGGTCCTTAAAATCTTACTTACAAGTCTTGCATTGGAGATAGATTCTCCTTAAACTTATGCATTCATTCGAAATCTCATGAATCTTAAAGATATGACACAATGTCCTCAGCTTTCTTCCATTTGAAGTAACTCAAACTTATCCATTAAAATTCTAAGTCTGGTAGCCTTCACACTTGGTGCTCCCTCACATTGAGTTTGCAAAATATCCCAAGCGCTTTGGCTATACTCTCATTTGTTATAAGCTTGTACATATTCCCGTAAACATGGCTGGAAATAGCACCCAGAGCTTTTGAATTATAATTATGCCTTGTATTTCATCAAGAGTCCATTGATCTTCAGCTTTTTCTTTCGAAAATAGACTCACCAACACCCGAAGGTGGCTTTTTCTCCACAAAGTAGGAGGTTGCCATGCAACAAGAATACACATCCAAGCCCTTTCATCAATACTTTTGATGTAATTTCGCATCTTAAGACTTCCAAAGAGAATAATTGGTGCCATCCAAGACAGAGGCCTGCTTTTGGTGATTTTGGCATTCCATAATGACTACACTTTCGGATCAACAAGAATATATCGGGAGTTGGCTCGATACCAATTGAAAGTTTCGTGTAGCTAGGAAACTTTGATCACCCAACAGACAACGGATGTGAGTACAGTATGTGTCTCACAACCGTCCACACATCCACGTATAATGCAATGAATAAAGTAATTAAAAACAAATTAAAAGCAATAACTCAAGAATTATTTACGCTTACCGATCAATGTGATCAGCAAACTAGGCTTACGCCCAAAAACTTTTCACTATAAAAACTTTTATTTTTTACAAAAATAAATAAGTGAAAAACTAAAATATGAAAATACTAAACGAGTTCTAATCACCTTCTACGACAAGAACAACTCCACTTTCCCAAGTAGGATCTATTCTAGTCAGAAGTAAAACAAGAGAACTCTATGAAAACCTAGATGTGAGTTACGGATGTAAGGCACAACCTTCACTCACAACCTAAAAACAATAATGTCGAATACAATGAAGAGTGTGTAATTTTCTCTCTAAAATTCCGTAGCTTCTCATGTGCTGAATGCCTTGTATTTATAGTGCACCATGGAGAAGATCTTCATGCAATCGACTTCTTCCTTTGTGAGATCTCTTTTCCTATATGAAAACATAAAACACACTCACAAGGAAATCAAATATTAGTGGGTTAGTCCTAATATAAAACTATGTACATAAATAAAAGATATTTACATAATTACAATCTCCTAGTCAAAGTAGGATATTAATAAATCTTCCATGAAAGTCCCAAAATCTTCTTACCATAATAGAAGTCTTTTTAAATAAAGAAACAAGTATTTGTTCCCTAAAAAGCTCACACTTTCAAAGTGTGTGAGAGAGTATGTGTGATGTGAGGGGGGGGGAGGGGTGTTATTATTTTATTTGAACATTATATAAATTGATTGAAGAATTATATGGATAGTTATTTTATGATGCCAAAAACTTATAAAAAACGCGTTTTTTGTTAACTTAACAAAAAACGTGTTTTAAATAACGGTCTCTCACTTTCTCTCACTAAACGCACGGAGCTTCTCTCTCTATACGCAGAAGCGTAATTCCTCCCCACCTTCTTCTCCGACCAATCCGACCAAGCCCAACCACCATTGCCGGCCTCAATCTCCTCCCTAACCAAGCTCTTCCACCGGAAATCAAACCCAATCTCAATCCCCAATCAACCGGCGACCTCCAATCAACCTTCAATCTCCACCTCCGGCGTTGCTTCCTCCCGCTCAAAGTCGAATTCCACACAAGACCAAAACCCTACCAACCATCCCACCGAACTCAGATTTTGATGGAAGTCTCAAGCAGGGGCCTCCAATTCGTGGTGATGGAAGGACCAAAATCAGTGCCGGTGATGGGCTTGGCCGTTTGATTTTGAATGCCAGTTGGGTAGAAATTGAATGCCGCTTGAGTTTGGGTAGAAATTGAATGCCGCTTAATTGATTTTTAATGCTCGGTTCATATTTTTTTGAGTGCCGGTACATGTTATTTTGAGTGCCGCTTGGTGATTAATCAAGTGCCCGTTAGTGTATAATCAAGTGCCCGCTGGGTGTATATTTGAGTGTCCGTTAGTGTATAAACAAGTGCCAGTTAGTGGATAATCAAATGCCAGTTCATGTATTTTTGAATGCCAGTGCTTGTATTTTTGAGAGCCAACAAAAATATTAGTGTAACAAAGTGCCAGTGTTAGTGTAACAGAGTGCCAGTGTGAAGAGTGCCAGTTCATGTATTTAAAAGTGCCCGTGTAAAAGGTGTCGGTTTCGGTTTAACAAAGTGCCAAGATTTAGTTTACACCGGCACTTTGTTAAACCGGTACTGCACTTTTTTTACTCGGCACTTTGTTACATATGAACCGGCACTTTGTCACACCGGCGCTTGTTAAACACGCACCGGCATAAACGGGGAACCATTAATTACGAAAATGCCACCGTTTATTTTGAACATGGTTGCCGGTAATTACAAAATTGCCACCGTTTATTTTGAAAACACGTTTTTCCTTAGCTTAAGAAAAACTAGTTTTTTATAAGACCAACTCTTTTATGATGTAGAATTAGGAGGTAAATATAATTATTATTGTGTTATAATGTAGATTAGATTATATTGAGGAATTAGGACGTAATAAAAAAAAAGTGTAATTTTTCTCTTAAAAAGTTAAAAGATGTATATCTGATTAAAATTGTACCAAAACTATGTTACTAGGTAAAAGAAAAAAATACTCCCTACCTACGTTTCATAATAAATGTTGCATTTGGAATGAAAAAAAAAAAATGAATAATAAGCAATGTACAACATTTAATTTATTATGAGATGAATGAAGTAATAGACAATGGATATCAGCAGTTCAAAAAAATTGTAAGTTGTATATCAGTTCTATTCTGGTCGAACCATCACCATTAATACAAAAGCTACCAAAATAAGTACCATCACTATTGACAAAAGATTACTACCAAAAGATGCACCATAAAGGTATACAAAAGCCACCAAATATGATTCTTGTTTGATTCTTCGATGTTGTTGTGGCCGCTTTCTCTCTTTCTCGTGCTATGTTAGAGTTTACAAATAGAGATTTATGTATTGTTATTTATGGCTAATGGGATTGCAAGGGATGATTGGAGATTTTGGTGAGGGAAAAACCGATCAATTCCCTTACCTGCACTATGTGTGACTTCTTAAGCAATTGTTTGCTTAGTCAACTTCACGTAGGAAATTATCCATGTCACAGTGTCACTTCATCGTGTTTTAACTGCCAAGTTAAAATATAGCAGAAGGACGTCTTAATTAACAAAATGTAAAGGTCAAGGATGCATTGGAAAAAATAAATGGTTTGGTGACTACATGATAAAAACTTAAATAATTGAGTGACCAAAATGGTACTTTACTCTATCCAAAGATAATTGGATCCTAATTTCCACCGTATGACTCGTAGGCGTCGTTTTAGTTTTGCAAATATATAATTATCATCGGTGAAATTTATTTCGTTAAAAAGTTATTTATGAACAGTTTTTCAAAAATTCATTAAATTTGAGTACTAAGATAAAAATCTTCATAAAAGTTCGAGTCCTTGTCATTTACTCAAACTTCAAAAATTCTTTCAAACAAAGGTATGTGAGCGGGACCAACCGCAGCAGCCACAAGAGCGACCGCACGCAAGAGCGGTCCCAAATTTGCAAAAAATAGTTTGATGCACCAAATCAGGAAACAGAAACCCCAAAGAAAATATGGGAAAGCTAGTTTAGCATTAGCAAATACTGGTTCAACCTTTGAAAATGAAATCCCAACAACAAAAAAGGCAATAATATAAGCACACTAAAAACAATAATGCTTAGTAGTAGTTCCCTCTGAGAAAGACCGCAACAGGTGTACTGCGCACACTGGACCAGCAGGTTGTTCACTAATCTTTCTACAGAGGTTTCCGTGCCAAGAAGAAGTACATTGGTGTGAATATCTCATTCCTGAACAACCACCACCATATGATACACACAGTAAGCTCACAAATAACCTTTTGTTTTTCTTTTTGCTAAAATGAAGTACATTGGTGCAATTTCAAGAAAGTACAAACAAGTAAAGCTACATTCTTAAAAGAGTAAGACTAGTCACAAAAAAATCTTACAAAATTTGGGTCACAAACATTGTTGTCGGTAAATGATTGGTTATTGTGTTTGTAGGCCATAGTTTTCATTAACTAGCCAACCAATCACTGACAATTGTTTTTGTGCCCAAAATTTTGTGAGACTTTTTTGTTCCTCTAGCATTGCTATTCTTAAGAAGTTTTATCTTGTCGAATAATAAGACTGATTTTTTTTGGGAGGGGGGGGGGGTTTGGAGGGAGTACAAAAGAAGGAAATAGGATGGAGTATATCTTTTACTTACTTCCCACCAGCAACAAGCCCTTCTGCAGATTTCTCTAAGAGTAATTGAACCCTTTCACTTCCCTTTGGAGCAAGACCAATAGATTCAAAAGCCTTAACCTACAAACAAACAAGAGTATTGACTAAACTGACGATAGCATATCAAGAGGGAGTTTCCAAAGTCATCCAAGTCCTCAATAAAAACGTCGTAAAACAGTTTTCTAAATAGCTTTCCCCGATCCTATTTATGTTAGCCACATTTCTATCCGTCCAATTTTATTTGACCATTTAGAAATTCAATCCATGAGTTACTTTCCCATTATTATATCCCTATTTGAAGTGACTTTTGATATTTCTTTTTGGGTTTTGGTAGTGTAATTCTCACATTTAAAGAAAGAAGGGTATAAAAGGAAATGCAAAATTGAACAAAACATTCATTATGTTTTCATATAAATGGGGACGAAAGGAGTAACTAGCAGTTTTAAACCTAAAAAAACATGTTTTTCTAGTTTATCCTATATGAAATCAAGGAAGTATATAAACAGATCTTACCATATTCCTAGTACAGAAACGTCCAATAGCTGTTAACCGGAAACTGCTGAGCGAGAAGTGACTTGTATCAAGAGGCAAGTACCAAGGGAGGGGTGAGTCTACTGCGAGATCCTTTTCCCATATAACCTTTGATAGACGAAAAAGATAGTCAGTTTTTCTCCAAACAAGCTGCCATTTTAACTAATGATAACAACAAGCACCAACAAGCACTTAAGTCGGAGAAATGGGCTTCAATGCATTGTTACTTACTTCAAACCCAACTGTTTTCAGAGCTTCAAGACATTGTTTAGTGAACCTGATATCAGGGAGGCCATTACCAATCTCAATTTCTGCCTGTATTTAAAAAACCTTTTATTAAAGCAAGCACTGATGAAAAATGGATGATAAATGTAACTTCCAAGTGATGAAAAGACCTTGATTTTTTGGTGCCCTGCATTATTTGGGTCAAATGCATCAGTCATGCACCATTCATATGCGGCAAAGCACTGACCAGGTTTCAAGACTCTGTATATCTCTTGATAGCATCCAACCTAGGGCCAGACTTGCAAATTAGGGTCATTTAGCTATCACAAAACAAAGAGGAGATATGTAGATATTGTTGTATATGACTCAATTGTGGGTAGGGAATCAGTAGGTTAGGCACACCAAAAGATGTTATCTTTAAGGTATTTAATTCGTCCCACTATGGTGTAATGGTCTCAACGAATTTCACCTCCAGATACAAAACTCTACACACTCTTATTCAAAGTTACACTCCTTTGAATAACTCGGGAACAATAATCGAAGCTTTAACTGTTTGACTCGAAGAATAGATTTGTTTAAGAAGAAAGACTCAGGAAGTAAAATTAGATCAGAATTTTCTATCTATTGTTTTCCGGAGGAGGCAACTCTATTTATAGAGTTTGTGTTGTGGTCTTGAAAAGACACAACTTTTCCGGACTGGTGCCTCAGCTGCACAGGCGTGTCACCAAAGTTGCACGGCCGCTCCATGCTTTTGCACGGGCGTGTCACCAAAATTGGCACGGCCGCTCCGTACTTGCACGGGCGTGCTCTTTGCCTTGAACGGCCGATCCGGGCGTGCCCCTCCGAACAGTCATACTCTTTTGTAAATGACCATTAATAATATAATACTCAAAATTTTAAGCCATACTTGATATTTTCCCATAATAGAGGGAAGCTCAAGCAAGCTTATAGGAACTCTTCAAACTTAGCTATTATATAACAAGTTTAGCTCCACAAGTTTTAGTAGTAATCCCATGTGGGATAAAGAAGACACAAGAAAACAAGAAATGAAGAAAAAAACTTTATACCATGAATGAAAGGTTGGTTTACAAACTCAATATGGGAGATGACCAAGTATTATATGTGAATACTACTACATATAACAATCCCCCACTTATTTACATATAATGACACTAAACAATTTCAGCTTCTTTACATAACGAATACCCATTAAGTGGACGAGCCTTAAACTTTATGGTTGAATGTGAAACCTTTAGGGAGACATATCCTTGTCATGTATGATTTCATGTTCCTTTTGATCTTGGCAGCACCTTGTAGTTGGGCCTTGTGCTTAATCCTGGTGTTCACAAGTACTCTAGGAATTTTACCGGAGTAATCCATAAGAAGCGGCCTCTCACTTCTTTACTTGTATAGGTAGACTTATCGGAGAATGTCCACAACGCATTCTACGAAAGCTATAAGTCTATTAAGGATTTTGAATCCATCCTAATCTTGTTGTGGTAATGAAAGTTCATAGGTCAGATATGAAACTTTCAAATAGTGACACCCCCACTATTTTTAAGTTATGCACTCGAAATGTATCAAAGTTTCCATTTCACCAATGTCTAATATTGAATTGCCTTTTAACTTTAAACATAAGGTGACAAATCTATGACTTGTACCTTAAGATAAAGTTGGTTTCAATTAAGACATTGTTTAGATCGGTAATAGTCCCATATCTCTCATGACCTTTGTAATTTTATCCCCTGATAAAGATTTTGTTAGTGGATCAGCTAACATCTGATTTGTAGGAAGATACTCAAGTGCTATCTTTCCCTTTTTAACCATATCTCTAATATGATTATATCTCATAGCAATGTGTTTGCTATGATTTGATATTCTCTCATTCTTTGTATTAAATATGACAGCTTGATTATCACAATACAAAGTTGTGGCTCCTTTCTTAGAATCAATAAATGGTATGGTTCTTAGAAATCTTCTAAACCATATTAAATCTTTACTAGCCATTGACATGGCTATGTACTCAGATTCCATAGAAGACAAAGCAATACATGTTTGTCTTTTTGAAGACCAAGCAACTATGGCTCCTCCAATAGTAAATAACCAACCACTCGTTGATTTGGAGTTGGTTACATCTGATGCCCAATTTGCATCACTATAACATTCAAGTATAGGTGAATTACACTTGTAATGTAAGCCATAGTTTATTGTGAATTTTAAGTACCTTAGTACTCTTTTTAGTTCCGTCCAATGTTCTTCACTTGGATTACTTGTAAATCTACTAAGTATGCCAATTGCACATGCAAGATCAGGTCTTGTATGATTAACCACATACATTATGCTACCAATTATCTTGGCATATTCTCCTTGATTTACGGCCTCGCCTTTATTTGGAACTAACTTCATATGAGGGTCAATAGGACTTTTACTTATTTTGCAATCAAAATAATTAAACTTCTTTAATATTTCCTCAATGTAATGTGATTGAGTTAATATGTAAGTTTTGTCCTTTTTGATCACTTTAACCCCCAAAATGACATCTACCGGACCTAAGTCCTTCATGTCAAACACTTGCTTTAAATAGTTCTTTGTCTCATTAATACAATTAATATCGAACCAAATATTAGCAAGTCATCAACATATAAAGTTATAACAACTTTATAATTAAGAGTAACTTTAGTAAAAACACAACTTTCTACTTTACTACTCTTAAAACCAAACTTTCGAATTTCTTGCTTAAACTTCTTGTACCATTGAATTGGTGCTTGTTTAAGTCCATATAGAGATTTCTTCAATTTACATACTTTATGTTCTTCTCCTTTAGAGACATAACCCTCGGGTTGTTGTATGTAAATCTCTTCATCTAAATCTCCATTTAAGAATGCCGTTTTTAACATCCATTTGATGAACCTCTACTCCATAGACGAATGCTATAGCAAACATAGTTCTAATTGATGTAAATTTAGTGACCGGTGAAAATGTTTCGAAATAGTCAATTTCTTCTTTTTGACTATAACCTTTGGCTACTAATCTTGCCTTGTACTTATCAATAGTACCATCGCTTTGAGTTTCTTTTTCAAAACCCACTTGCAGCCAATAGGTTTAGTATTAGGAGGAGGATTGACTAGAGTCCATGTTTCATTATCAAGGATAGATTTGATTTCATCATCCATGGCTCTTTTCCACAAGTTCGAATCGTACAAAGACATAGCTTCTTGAAAAGTTTTAGGATCCTCTTCTAACATATATGTAAACATGCCAGGACCAAGGTTCTTTTCAATTCTTTGTCTTTTGCTTCTCCTTAACTCAACTATTTCATCATTTTAATTGTTGTCTAAATTTTCATCATTAGCAATGGCATCACCATTATCATGTGAACTTGATGCATTTTCTACTTCAAGTTCTTTTGACAATTCATGGTTTATATCAACCTTGTCTACACTTTTTATGTTCAAATGTTCATAAAAAATAGCACGCGTAGCTTCAAACACACGATTGTCATTAATTCTCATAAATCTATATGCTTTGCTTATTGAAGAATAACCAATAAATATAGATTTCACAGCTTTGCTCCCAAGTTTATTTCTTTTCAAAGTTGCATCTAAAATATATGCAACACAACCCCATACTTTTAAATGTGAAATATTAGGCTTACGCCCATTAAATAATTCGTATGGAGTTTTCATATGTTTATTCACAATTCTGTTACAAATGTAAACAGAACTTAATAGTGCCTCTCCCCAATAGCTCATTGGTAATTTTGAATTTATAATCATGGCACTAACCATCTCCATTAAGGATCGATTTTTCCTCTCGGCTACTCCATTTTGTGGTGGAGTATTAGGTGCTGAAGATTCCCTAACAATTCCATTTTGTTGACAAAATGAAATCATCTCGTTTAGGAAATATTCACCACCTCTATCCGATCTTAATCGTTTTATTCTTAGATTGGTTTGATTTTCAACTTCGGCTTTGAAAATTTTAAACTTGTCAAAAGCTTCATCTTTTGTTCTAAGTAAATACACATATGCAAACTTAGAAAAATCATCAATGAACGTAATAAAATAACGTTTTCCACCTCTTGTCAAAATATCTTTGTTGTCACAAATATCGGTATGAATTAACTCAAGTAACCTAGTTGATCTTACTACACTTTTAAAAGATGTTTTAGTCAACTTAGATTGAGCGCAACATTCACAATTATTCATAGAATAAATAGTCGAAGATTTAGGAATATACTCATATTTAATCATACGACTCATTGCATTCATACCAATATGTCCTAATCTAGAATGCCAAAAATCATGCTTTTCAACATTAAAATTAGAATCAACAAAATAAGAAGATCTGGTAATTTTATTATCAATGCTCAATAAATACATTTGGTCTTTAATGTAGCCCTTTCCAACAAACGTCCCAATTTTAGTGATATTCACTTGTTGGGCGCGAAAGGTTACTTTAAAGCCATTTTCGTCCAATTTAGGAACGGATACAAGATTCTTCCTCATAGAGGGAATATGGTACACATTTTTCAAAGTAAGAGTCTTTCCCGAAGTGAGGGGGAGAATAATGGTCCCTATGCCCAAGACCTCGCTTGTAGAAGCATTTCCCATATAAACTGCTTTTGGCTCTTTTACTTCTTCATATGTTTTGAACAAGCTTCGATTTGGAGTTACATGACATGTAGCCCCTGAATCAATCCACCAATCTGAGTCGACATTGTTGACTAGACAGATTTCGGAAAGCATGCTAATGAAGTTGCTCTCAACTACATTTGCTTGTTCATCTTTCTGTTGTCCTTTGCGGTAATAGCAGTTCTTAGCCAAATGATTTGTTTTTCCACAAACATAGCAAGAACTCTTCTGCTTTTTCTTAGACTTACCCTTTCCATCATTTTTAAAGTTGTTTTTCCGTTTGAACTTTCCTTGGTTTCCCTTGGAAGTTCCTAAGAATATTTTTATTTTCCACATAGTTTACACCATCAATCTTCTCGTAAATTGAGCTATCACGCTTTGAGACTTTCACCTCAATTTGGATGCCTTCAAGAAGTTCATCTAAGGTGATGGCCTTCTTCTTATGCTTCAATTTCTTTTGGTAATCTTTCCAAGAGGGTGGAAGTTTACCAATGATGGTTGAAACTTGGAATGTCTCGTAAATGGGTTCACCCGCATCGGCACATCTCAATGGCTATGTCATTGAGTTCATTAACTTGATCAATGACAGCCTCGAGTCTACCATCTTGTATTCAACAAATTTATTAACCAAAAAAGATTTATTACCAAAGATCTTCATTGACATACCTTCGTTTGATTGCAAACCAAACATCAGCGGCGGTTTTGTGTATATGGAACACGTTGAACAACGTGTTGTTCAATGCTTGCAGAATGGTGAATCGGCAAATGAAGTCATCCGATTTCCATTTCTTCACTTTTTCAGCAGCCTCGGTTTTCTGTGCCTCGGTTGCTTTATCGTTTTCATTCTCCTTTGGACAAGAATCACATAGCACGTAGAATACCTTTGCAATGGTGAGAAGGTATTCCATCTTCAAGCTCCAACGCTTGTAGTTCAGCCCATTTAGCCTCTCTAACTTATCTGCTTCGGGTAACTGTCCCTTCATTAAAACTGACTCCATCTATACGGAAAATTAAATACCTTAAAACTGTTGTATATGACTCAATTGTGGGTAGGGAATCAGTAGGTTAGGCACACCAAAAGATGTTATCTTTAAGGTATTTAATTCGTCCCACTATGGTGTAATGGTCTCAACGAATTTCACCTCCAGGATACAAAACCTACACACTCTTATTCAAAGTTACACTCCTTTGAATAACTCGGGAACAATAATCGAAGCTTTAACTGTTTGACTCGAAGAATAGATTTGTTTAAGAAGAAAGACTCAGGAAGTAAAATTAGATCAGAATTTTCTATCTATTGTTTTCCGGAGGAGGCAACTCTATTTATAGAGTTTCTGTTGTGGTCTTGAAAAGACACAACTTTTCCGGACTGGTGCCTCAGCTGCACGGGCGTGTCACCAAAGTTGCACGGCCACTCCATGCTTTTGCACGGGCGTGTCACCAAAATTGGCACGGCCGCTCCGTACTTGCACGGGCGTGCTCTTTGCCTTGCACGGCCGATCCAGGCGTGCCCCTCCGAACAGTCATACTCTTTTGTAAATGACCATTCAAAGAGTTACAACCCTAAACATTTAAACTGATATACTTCCTCCCTCCTTAATACCATAACCGGTATTAAGATTTAATTAATATTTAAATTAATTAATTTCTTTCTTTCTTATATATTATATATATATATATATATATATATATATATATAATAATATAATACTCAAAACTTTAAGCCATACTTGATATTTTCCCATAATAGAGGGAAGCTCAAGCAAGCTTATAGGAACTCTTCAAACTTAGCTATTATATAACAAGTTTAGCTCCACAAGTTTTAGTAGTAATCCCATGTGGGATAAAGAAGACACAAGAAAACAAGAAATGAAGAAAAAGACTTTATACCATGGATGAAAGGTTGGTTTACAAACTCAATATGGGAGATGACCAAGTATTATATGTGAATACTACTATATATATATATATATATATATATATACATATATATACATGTATATATACATATATATACATATATATATACATATATATACATATATATATACATATATATACATATATATATATAAAGAGAGAGAGTTCAAAAAGTAAAGGTTTTAAGAGAATTTTCGCACAACTAAAGGATACCTTATTGTGCAAAGAAAGAATAAGTGGTATAACACCGTATGTACATACCGCATCAGGAGCATGGCAGGTAGCCTCAATTGCGTACACTGCATCAAAACTATTGTCTGGAAATGGCATGTTCATGAAATCAGCCTGCAAACGTTATGACCAAGAATCAAAAACACAAAAAAAAAAAAAAAAAAAAAAACGAAAAGGCGTTCAATAAGCAAAAATGTATTTCTGAAAGTTCTACCTTTATAAAGTCGCAGGTTTTCTCCACACCTGCAACACGATTCAAATTCTGTAGAAAGCAAGTCACATTGAGACAGCATAATATAGGAAATGAAAAAATAGCGCAAGCAGCAATGAAACTAGAAGACAGATTTCATTTCTGTGTTCAAACACTGTCATCTGACGTGTTCCATAGTTTTAAGTGAGGTAAATTTCCGTGTTCAAAAACAGAAATTTCTTTGGGAAAGCATCCCAGCCTAGGAGAATTTTCCTACTTTCCGAAACACTTGGTAGGTTTTACAAGCATTGTACTCATATCATGCAACAGATTTGGAGCATGTTGGGATTATGTGGCAGAAAGTGTTGGAATATTTTATGGACTTTACATATACTAGTATAATAAATAAAGTCTTTGGGCACATAGACGTATGTGCACTATAAGTAATTGTATATGTCACATTAAATATTAAAGTATTTGGGCCTTATAAAGTGATCTACTAAAGTTAAAGGGGGCCCAAGTCATCTTTTATAAGTATGGAATCTATAGTTAATATGTGTAGATACCTAAGGGACCTAGTTGTTAATCTATGATGGGCTGGCTAACATACTAGGTCAATATAAATACAGGGTTATGGTCCCCAATTGACCTACCTAGGTTTTATTCTTTTGATCCCCATTATCATCTGAATTCTAAGAACCCTAAGGATCAATTGGATGACAATAATCGTTCATCAAGTCTTCATCAAGTATTCTCCGAATATTGCTATGGATTCAGGTTTGTCTATCGTTCCATAATCTTTGATAACTTAAAGCATAATTGTACTAGAATAAATATTCCGCTTCATTTTAGGATTTATGTATAATTAATTCCATCAGAAAGTACATCCTCTGTTCTATATAGTCCAAAAAAGTGGAAGCCAATGTTTACCTTTCCTCTTGATATCTGATATTCATTGTTGTTCAGGCCTGTAATTGAAGTTGAACTGCCAGATGTACGATAGAGGTCAGAAACTGAGAGATAATATATGGAGTAGCAAATAAAAAAAAATAAAAATTGAAACCATGTGCACTTAGAAACAACAGAAAATATGTACTCCCTCCGTCCCGATAATTGCATCACCCTTTTGGGGTTGGTACGCAAATTAAGGAAATTGGTGAGTGGAGAAAATGTTGCGAGTGTAATAGTAAAATAGGAGAGAGAACGAGTGGAGGAAATAGTAAATTTGAAAAATGTTGTGAGTGTAATAGTAAAATAAGAGAGAATGAGTGTGTTGAATAGTAAAGATTCTTTGCCATTTTAGGAAAGATGAAGCTTTAAACGGGACACCTGTTTTGGCAAAAAGTGAAGTTATTAATGGGGCGGAGGGAGTATTGATTATGTGGCAGAAGGTATCTGTTTTGTTTCAGATAGTCCAAAGAAAATTCTGTTGAAATTAACATGTTAATTAACAAACTCCAATTATGACAAGTTGAAAGATACAGTGTATTCTACTCACAATTAAGGAAACTAGGAAAATATCCAGATAAGTCATGGTTATACGCTTGTTTCTCTTATCTACAATTTCTTTTTTTTTTTTTTCTTAGACAGCAGAAATGAGAAGAAGCTAGCCATCTTGGCTCCAGGCATAGGCACTTGAGTGATAATTTTTTAAGAAAAAATTAGGCTCCTTTGTTTCAAGAAGAATTATTTCAAGAATATTTTAGATTCGGTTTAATTCTATGAGTTTCAAAGACACCATCAATGTTTGTTTGAACCAATAAAGGTAAATATTAAGTAAAAAGGAAAAAAGCAAGGAAGAGAAAACAAGAAGATGAAAGTGAAACTACCTGTGGTTTAGTTTTAAATGTCTGCGATTTATTTCTTTTATTATTATTATTATTATTATTATTATTATTATTTTATTTTTATTATTTATTTATTTATTTATTTTTTTTTTTTTTGGGGGGGGGGGCTAACTGCTCATACCAATATGCTCTAGCTCGACTGATTGTTATAGGTTTGGCGTTGAAGTCTCTCTCTAGAAATATGGTTCCCGAAGTCTATTTAGGCTTTCTATATTGCTCTGTCGCACTATTCGAGCATAAGGCTAAATCCAACTTGACAATACATATGCAGCCAACCTCCATGGTACTCAATATTCTAGGCTGCTCAGCTCAGGTCACTGTCCCCTTCAATCACTTAAAAGGACACTACACATGTCGAAACATGTTCCATATGCATGTATACCTACAAAATCATTTACCCATTCCTAAAACATACAAAATAAATTTTGTTTACCCCAGTAGCAAAGCTTCCCTATGTTCCAAAGCAACATCAACAGAACGAAAATGCCACTTCCAAACACACTTGAACCAAATATGAGTAATTACCTGAATCGAGCTATTTCCCCCAAAGGTCCACCAATGCCACATCCTACATCTAACACCTACAAAGGAAAAAAAATCAACTCTTAGGTTGAACTTAACAATTGAATTTAGTACAGCAGTTTCTCATTTTTGTAATGAAACAAAGGAGACCTTTTGTCCAGGTTTCAGTCCAAGTTGTAACGCAAGGAAATGTTCATGTCGCTTGATGCTCTCTTGAAGAGACTCCCCTTTCCACCTGTGAGGTCCAAGGAAAAAAAAACTCATCGTTACCTTTTCCTTTATTCGAATTATACAAAGATTGCCGAGCTAACAGAACAACTGAAAGAAGATGTAAGTGTTTATGTGAAGATGGTAAAATTGACCTTGGCGCAAAATGGAATGACTCTCCCCAGCCATATTCATAGAAGCTTGTAACAAGATCATAATATTTATTAGCCTGAAACAAAATAGATAAGGCTATGCAGTGGCAAAGACCAGACTTTACAACTTGGTGGTATTCTTTCCTAAATTCAAGGGTGTCAAAAGTGAAAGAATTATTGTATTTAGTAGTAAAATGCTATTTTCCTATATACTTGAAGGTAGTAAATATGCCATAGTTCGAAAATTAATTTGACCCCATTAGGTGGCTTCGCCAATGATGCAATAAATATCTGTCTACTCTTGTTAGACAAAATCTTACAAGAAGCACAAAAAAAAAGAGAAAAGAATTACATTATATTTAAATACAATTTACAACGTAAAATTAATCAAGGAGAAAAACTGTAAGTTGATCGTTTTGATTTTGTCCGAGTCGTGTATAACACACTCTCCTTAAAACAAATTCGCCCCCTCACCAAGTTGTGCTTGAGGTTGTTTTGGACGTTCGCCTCCCAGGATAAAACGGACGGAACGGACTATTTCTGCACACTAGAATCTCCGGCGAATCTCACTATGCTTGGACAAAATCACCATGGATAAAATTTCTAGGAGGCCAAAGAAAGAAGATGAACAAATTGCAAAGAAGAGGAGGAAGATTGATGGAAAAGTTGTTTTCATTTGTTGTGGGTTTCTCTAGTTATAGCTTCAACAACCATGTCATGACTTCCCAATTAATCCTTGTATTAATATGGGAGTCATTACCTTGTATTTATGCAGTTTAATTCCACACTTTGTAACCCCTAATCCCAAGGTAATGATCCCTATTAATCCCTCATTAATCTAGGAATCATGGGACATCAATAGTTGTGTTAAATTCTAAAATTTACATTTTAAACCCACCAACTTTGAGCTATCATATCTGTCTCATCCAATCTCAAATTGAACATCTAGATATACCATTTCAATATTCACATGAAGTGGAACATGAACACACAATAATCTATGTCAAATGACAAAAGATTCACGTAAGGAAAATACACAATTTCCTTCACACACAACATATTTTTTCAACAATCTCCCACATGAAGGAAATTGATGACGATTTTGGTGATAGAGTCTGGTAGACGAAAACTTGCATACGATAGGTGTGGGAATGCCCAATGAACCTTCGCTCGTACAAGCATATTTATTCTACTCGCAAGTCGATAGACGCGATGTCCTTGAATCGTCACTACAAGAAAAGGGGCTATTTACGGCGCTCATTTACGGCGGTGGACACGCGTCCGCCGTATATATCATATATATACGGCGGTTATGTATACCGCCGTAAATAAGTAATATATACGGCGGTCTAGACCGCCGTAAATAAGTAAATACGTATATTTGACATGAAGGTGTACGAGATCGAAGTTATATACGGCGGTGTATAAGTAGCCGCCGTATATAGTTAACTATTATCGGCGGTTTTGTACGCGTCCGCCGTAAATAGTTAACTATATACGGCGGTTTGTACGCGTCCGCCGTAAATGTCATTAAATACCGGGAAACCAAATTTCCCTATTCAGTTTCGCGGTACTCTCCCTCTCTTTCTCTCCTCCGATCGAAGCAGCCATAGCAGCTAGGGCACCGACGATCTCCATAGCTAGGGCACGAAAGAAGATCTCTTTCTCTCCTCCAAATCAGCAGGTTGGTATTTACTTTTAATTTTTTGGTTTTTATTGTTCTTGGTCTTACTCGGTCTCTCTTTCTCTCCTCTAGTAGCGTATCTCAGTCTCTCTTTTATACGCCGATTTCTTCAATCAACAACAATCAGGTATACATTTCTTTCCCCTTTTCTAATTTACTTTTAATTTTTGGGTTTTTTTTGTTCTTGGTGTTGTGAGTTATTGTTATTGTTGATGTTGCTGTTGTTGTTGTTGTTGTCTGTTGTAATGTAATGGTTTAGATAGTTTCTGGGCATTATGTTACAGTTGAGAGGAAAATTAGTTGTTTTTCTTCGTTTGATACGGAGTATGAACACCAATATTTCCAGTCGTGCGTACTCTTTTCCTGGACACATTCTAGGATAGCTAGGTCATTCATAAATAGTTCATTATATATTTAAGAAACTTAAATGCTTGAAAGTGATCAACCAGAATAATTATGATTTTTGTCTACTAAAATCATAATTATCTTTAGTCTTTTTTTTTTTGCCATGGTTGAGCCCTCAAAAATTAAGATTTCATGAGTTGTGCTTGTCCCATTTTGTCCCTTTTTTTATACGTGTGCATTAATTCTTGTACAAATTCTTTTTCTAAGTCCATAGTTAAAAATATTCACAAACTCATCTTCAATTGTTACCACATTTTGTAAGCAAATGCATTATCATAATTTGGCCTTACCCCATTTGATTGGACTTAATGTGATTGGGTTGACTGGACCAACTCATCCGTGTTAACAACTACTTTGACAAGTATTTTTTACTTACAAGTAGAATGAGTAGTTGATTTTATACTTTATACTTTTAATGAAAACGATACTTGGTATATAGGTGGAAACCATTAACCTTCCTGTATCGCTCCCTAACCCGGGGCTTGGGATAAATTGTGGTCTAACAATCCCACGTACCGGTATCATTTTTCTTTAAAAAAAATGAAAAAAAAAAAGAAACGTTGTTCTTTCTTTGTTTTGTTGTTGTTCTTTGTTTTGTTGTTGTTGTTCTTTCTTTGTTTTGTTGTTGTTGTTCTTTGTTTTGTTGTTGTTCTTTGTTTTGTTGTTGTTGTTCTTCTTTTTTGTTATTGTTGTTCTTCTTTGTTTTGTTGTTGTTGTTCTTCTTTGTTTTGTTGTTGTTCTTTGTTTTGTCAATGTTCATATTTCTATATCTACCTTGTAGTATTACAATTGTATATTGGAAGCATTGTTATTCTATAAGGCCATTTATAAGACCAATATATGGTCTTATACATGATACATAAGACCTATAATAAATTTATTGGTCTTATACATATATTATAAGATTGTTTTTTTGGGTCCTTTACTTGGTTTATCCAATTCTTGTGCTATAATTGAATTGTCATATGACAGATATGCCTCCAAGGAAAAATTTATTACCAGGTCAGGGCTCTAACCCTAAAGGAAGAGGGTTGGCAAAACCAACCGCCAAATGGGGTAAAGAGAGGTTGATCATAATATGGAATAATTATGGTCAACCGGTTGGGGAAATGTCAAAATTAGCTACTCGGATAGGAATTTTTGCTAAAAATGGGGAACATTTCCCATTAACTAATGAGTGGTCTCGAGATGAATCACGAGTGCATAAATAACGTATGGAATGACGTTACGGTAAGTTGTAATCCATATTTCTTACATATATCTCTAGTACGTAGTCAAAAGTCTTATGCTTCTCTAACAATTGATTTTTTTCTTTGTTGAATTGTGTATATAGGAAAATACAAATGCTCCTCCGGAGTATTTCCCGGTTATGGCTCTTTCTCTCGCTAGAGCGTGGCGTGACTGGAAATACAATGTGAGACAAGCATATAATAAGTATTATATAGTTATGAATATTACTCAGTTATGACTTTGTTATGAATATTGACTCGATTATGAATATTATTACTCGGTTGAAACTGGCATTATAAGATGTATCAATCGACGAAGACGCATTGGCTCACCCACCCCGTGGGTGCGTTGCGGATCAATGGGCTGCACTTGTTGCGATATGGGGTACGCCCAAGGCTCGGGTATATTTCAAATTAATCTCAATCTATTATCGTGAATGTCTTATATAAGTAGTCAAATTAATACTAATATTATCTTTTTTTTTTCCGGGAAATATCGAAACAAATAAATTGAATCGAGAAAAACAATCGTGCTCGAATAGGACCGGAAAAACGTCCCATCCCAAAGTCATCAAAGAGGTTTGTCATCGTTCAATTTAGTTCTCAGTTGTCAATTCAATTAATGTTTCTTTTTGTATCGTATATAAATATTTTTTTTTTTTTGTCAAATGATTCTATTATAAATTGTAGAGAGGCGACAAGGGATTACCAGCTGATCGCGTAAGCGTTTCATACATACGCGCACGGGCAAAACACCCGCGAGATCAAGCCACCACTCAAATGATTGTAAGTTAAAGTTTCAACCTTTTACTCGTTTCGGTTTTGTTATTCTATAGAATATTTTTTTCATTTCTAACTTCATTTTCATAATATTAATTAAAGTTAAAACATTTATATTGAACATGTTGTTTTTGTTACAGCAAACGCTTAATGATGCAGTTGAGGAGCTGCCAGAGGACTCTCCCGCGGCGCGTGAAGATGTTTTTGTTGGTATGTTTGGCTCTGATGACCATGGGAGAGTTCGATGTATGGGAGGCGGTCTGAACAAAACTAAGGTGTTTGGTAAATCCCAACCTTCTCAGACAGCTGTAATGGAGGCGGTGGCGGGGTCGGAAGCGAGATATGGAAAGGCAACTTGAGGAGGAACGCCGAAAAATGAGGAGGAACGCCAACGACTTCAGGAGCAGTTACAACAACAACTTGATGAGGAACGCCTTAAGTTACAACAACAAATTGATGAATTGAAACGTTGTTGGATGGAACG
Organism: Adenophora triphylla var. japonica; assembly: GCA_022495995.1. Classification (NCBI taxonomy): domain Eukaryota; kingdom Viridiplantae; phylum Streptophyta; class Magnoliopsida; order Asterales; family Campanulaceae; genus Adenophora; species Adenophora triphylla. The sequence goes on from JAFEMH010006099.1 coordinate 23,641, forward strand.
ACGTGGAAATGACGGTAATGAATAGGTGTTCGTTGATTTTAGACATTGTATATTTTGGATACATTCAACAACTAACAACTTTTTTGTATAATGGTTATTATGTATGGATACATTCAACATTAATTGTGTTAATATGTAGATTGTAAATATTGATTGCATTTGTGTATTTTTTGTTATATTGTGTGTGTACAGGTTTAATTTGGTTTTTGTGAACGTATTTTTGGGGAAAATGAATTATACAAAGCAGGGGAAAAAAAAAAATAGGATTATTTACGGCGGTGACCAAATCCGCCGTATAAACCCAGTGGACGACTCGTGCCCAAAGGGGGACGAGGAACCGAAGGGGTGTAAATGGGACGACTCGTGCCATGTTGGACGAGTCGTCCCTATTTAGTTATTTACGGCGGATATAGTGACCGCCGTATAAAAGTCCATGGACGACTCGTTTGGACGAGGGAACCCGTGGGGGTGCAAGCTGGGACGACTCGTCACGGAGCGGACGACTCGTCTCTTATTTACGGCGGTTACATATTCCGCCGTATAAAGATCACTCAAATACGCCATTTTATACGTATGTATTCCATTTATATACGGCGGTGGTATATCCGCCGTATATAGTATATACGGCGGTTCCCCCGCCGTATATAATATATACGGCGATAATTTATACGGGGATCTATTTACGGCGGCTAGTCCGCCGTAAATACTATATACGGCGGGGCGCGTATTATTTACGGCGGATTTTAACCGCCGTAAATAAGCCTGTTTCTTGTAGTGCGTTATGCTTTTTGTGTAGCCGATCATATGCTTTACACAAATTTCGTCCTAACATAGTTCAATTCTCATAGCTATGTTCATTCATGGCCCTGAACATTTTACCTGGTTCTGTGAGAGGTTCTAAGAATTAAGCCTCACACAATTCTCCTCGAAGCGGCCCCACTTCTCTCTCACATATGTGATTTCTTAAAGGTAACCCGTATAACCCTGCTCGAATTTTCAACGCGTAAGAATCATTAAAAGTCATACGCTTATCCTTGTCCTTTCGAGATGTCACTAATAGGAATGGACTTGGGGTTAATTCCCCCACAGTGACGCTACAAGTCTTTTAACAGTTAGGTGGTCCCATTGAATCTAGTTCTTGGGATATCCAATCATCTAGATTGGGTTTCCGCTATGTTTAACTTTTAAGAGGCTCAAGTCCCATTCCCCTCCGAATTTACAACTAACTCTCAATTTAACCCTCTGGTTAACGGATCCGTTTATCATTTGACCTCACATAGTCAAATTAGTTGAGAGTAGTTGTCTTATGGTATTATGTCTTAGACATATATGTCTAGACTACCATTACACACATTGCTATATATCTTTTCAATCATAAATTGACTTTAGCAATATACCATCTTGCTAACACAAGCTTTATCCATTTGATAATTCTTAACTAAAATTCATTTAAATTCCAGCTATTCCATATTGATCATTTAAAAAAAATCAAGAATATCCCCCTAATGACTTGTTTAACAATGAGTCCATTAGTTTTCCTTGAATTTAAATCAACAGATCAAATTGACTAGAATTTTTCTTAGTTAACGTATCTTATTTTGGATTTAATTAACAAAGTGATGTAGTCACTCTTGTTTAAATCCACACAATCAAACCTTTGATGTCCTCTTTGTACTTGTCTCAAGTCATATAATGACTTTACAAACTAGCACATTTTCTTCTAGGTTCCATTTCATGAACCATTTTAACATTTTGATCTATTTCATTCAAAGTATCGTTTATTCACTTCCATGAATTTGACATCAATACTTGATTTCCATTGATTTTTAATTTTTTTTAATTTTTATATATATTCAAACTTATTGAATCATATATAACAAACCAATATACACAATTGTTATAAACATAACATTTGAAACGTAATCCACCATTTATTAACCGATTTCAATTTTTTTGGTAATTGGACTTTCTACTTTGCGAAGCACCCCCACATTCACAAGTATACGTAGGCCTACGTTTCCATACTTCATATGGACATCTCATTGTTTTCTTGGGGAAACCTTTTGAAAATGTAATTATTTTCCAAAGTATATTTACCCCCACATTTTCGGGGTAGTCCTAAAATTAGCAATAATGTCAATTTTCATTATTAACACCATTTGATCATAGTGTACATTGTGGACACTTTGTTTCATTGCTCATGTACAACAAACCCCTCGGGTTGTTCTATGTAAATTTCCTATTCTAAATCTACATTTAGAAATGTTATTTACATCCATTTGATGTATTTTAAATTTTGCTATTCGGCAATTGCAATTACAAATCTTTATTCTTGTGATGAGAGAATAAGTATAAAAGTAATCAAGGTCTTCATTTTTATTGTAATCCTCAATTACAAGTCTAGCCTTGTACTCATTGATTGTTCCATCAGTCTTCATTTCCTTTTTAAAAATTCACTTATATGCTAGTGATTTACTACTCGGAGGTAAATTCACTAGTTTCCAAGTGTGATTTTTTTTTTCAAGATGGAATCAATCTCACTTTTAATGGTCTCTTTCCACAAAGATCCTTCCAAAGAGCTCAATATCTTTATAACTTTATGATTCACTTTCTAGCATGGAGGTTAGAAAATCCGGGCCATAGAATTTTCTTATCCTACCTCATTTATTATGTCGAGGTCCTACCTCTTCTTCATCATTTTCTCATGATAAGTTTCTTCTTCTTCTATTAAATCATGAATCTGTTTAAATGGGTTTGCCTCATCTCTTAATTTATACGGAAACATATTCTTAAAGAAGGAAGCGCTTTATAATTCCATTATAGTATTCTTGTAAATACATTGACTCTTTGATTTATAAACAAGAATTCTATAAACACTATATTATATGCATATCCAACACATATGCAATCAATAATATTTATTCTAACTTATACACAAACTACACTTAGTTGTGTTTTATCACTATCTCTTTATTAAGTTGATTTCCAACTTCTCCTTTAAAGAGACAAGATTCAACATTTTGCTTTTTAACAAGCAACGGTAAAGGTAAAAACTTACATTTTATCATCATGTGTGTGAATTATATTCACACCTCAAGCATCAATATGCCTTGATTATAACTTCAAGAACATATTTGATAATTCTTGTTTGAATCTATTTTGACCATATAAAGATATTCATTCTCATTATTGATCAATTAAATACCCTTACATTTCATTCATTCAAACATCATGAATAACATTCTTGATGATATCACAATTGTCTCTCAAGACACAAGGTATATGCTTGACTTTTTCAAGCAAGTTTGGCATTTTAAACATGTTTGACTTTTCAAACGATTTTGACGTTTCATACAAGTTTGACATTTCAAACAAGTTTGACCAACTTTGTCTTTGTACTAAGCATTTCGACATGCTTCATTCCATTTGCTTTTGCCACAAGAAATGTTAGACAACTTCTTCTCCAAAGTTTTATTCTCTTTTCCAACACAAAGACGAATAGCACACACCTCAACATTCATTTTTATTCATTTATGTTTGAGGTGATTTTAAAATATCTTCAAGTGGGAAGCAATTTCTCAATTATTGTCATCACTTGAGAATTTTACTTAACACTATCCATTCGACATGATTTTCATGGAAGACTATTTCCACTTCTTCCATATGATTTTTTTTTTAATTTATTTATGGAGTCCACTATTTTAAAATCAAGGAAGCGGCTTACGATGATTTTCATTGCACCCGCATTCTCGATTTTATATTTATAGTCAACGAATTCCACAAATATTTGAAATTTTCTTGGTAGTATATATGTTTTATAATGAATCCGACAATTCATTAAGTATATAGTTCTGATAAAGAAAATTCGCATGCTTCAAACGCACTCACGACTTGAACATCTATTACATTTTCACCCAACTTTGTAGGATCTTCCATAAGAAACCTCTCTAAGTTCAAGGTGGTCAAGTAGAACATCTTTTGTTGCCATCACTTAAAGTTAAGGCCAACAAAAATTTCTAACTTCTCACTATGGTGATCCGAAATACTTGGAACAACCACAGTCCATTAGAGATTTGTCTCTACACAAACCAACCATTGGCTTTAATTTTCAACAATTATTACTTTGTTGTTTCAAATATAACTCTCTAACTTAATTAGAGAATTAACTCAAAGAATAAATTGTTAATTCAATAGGAGAATTAACACAATTTATTTCTTATAACCACTCATATTCATAAACCTCCAAATTCCTTAATGGAATTATATTTGAAGGTTAATTATTCCAAAATTTTAAAGGATCATCTTGAAGTACCTCTAAATTAGAGAAAGTCACATTCTCATTTACATAATACACAATTTCCTTTAGAAGACCTCCTTCTAAATATTTGTGTCATTTGTCATCATCAACAATAATAAGATTTAACAACTTCCTTCAAGAAGTCCTATTGTTTTTATCTTTATAACATTAGTCACATATTTCTCCAATAGGTTTTAACAACTTCTCCCAAGAAGCTCTATGGTTTTAGTTCTTATAGCATTTGTTAATGTTCACAACAATAGAATTCAACAACTTCTTTCAAGAAGCTCTATTGTTTTTATCTTTGTGACTTTGTCACTACAGACAATAATAGGATTTAACAACTCCATTCAAGAAGCCCTATCATCTTTGTCAATACATCAATGATAAAATGCAACGTTAAAGACTATATCTTTTAACGTTCATCTTCTCAATATAGTTTCAATTAACTATTCAATTTTTCTCACTATAATTCTTGTGAACCATAAGAACGTTAAAGATTACATCTTTCAACGTTCAATTTCTCAACTTAGTTCCTACGAACTTTTCAATTTTTCTCACTATGATTCTCATGAACCATATGAGATAAATCACTTATTGTATAAACACTATAAGTAGCGTCGCCACAACTATTTTACACAATCATCGCAACATCCTTGATGTTCATCCATTAGTTCATTATATGTTCAAAAAATAATATATTTTTTTTCTTCCATAAACTGTTCTGTTCTGAAATTTTTATCTTCATCTAAACATAAAATATTTTGATCTCCACCGTCCAGATTGTTTTTATATGAGATTAAAAATTTTTCACCAAATTTGAGCTCGATCCAACGGTTAACGAATCGGGAATTATAATTTTACCACAGCTGGTCATTGCAAAAAACTTGCTGGAATTTTCTTCCATCCGTCTCTTCCATCGTTTTCTATCTTTTCTCTGGTGGCCGCAGCTCCACCGTATTCTCAAATATATAATCCTTTCTCAAATAGGGAAATTTTTCTTAAGATTGTTAGACAAAATCTCACAAGAAGCACAAAAAGAGAAAAGAATTACAATATATTTAAATACAATTTACAACGTAAAATTAATCAAGGAGAAAAACCGTAAGTTGATCGTTTTGATGTTGTCCGAGTCGTGTGTAACACACCGTCCTTAAGACAAATTCGTCCCCTCACCAAGTTGTGCTTGAGGTTGTTTTCCGTTCGCCTCCCAGGATAAAATGGACGAATCGGACTATTCCTGCACACTAGAATCTCCAGCGAATCTCACTATGCTTGGACAAAATCACCATGGATAAAATTTCTAGAAGGCCAAAGAAAGAAGATGAACAAATTGCAAAGAGGAGGAGGAAGATTGATGGAAAAGTTGTTTTCATTTGTTGTGGGTTTCTCTAGTTATAGCTTCAACAACCATGTCATGACTTCCCAATCAATTCTTGTATTAATATGGAAGTTATTACATTGTATTTATGGGGTTTAATTTCACACTTTGTAACTCCTAATCCCAAGGTAATGATCTCTATTAATTCCTCATTAATCTAGGAATCATGGGACATCACTACAAGAAAACTGTCAAATAGCGACGAAAATTAGCGACGGACCAAATTATGTCGCTATTAGCGACGGAATAGCGACGGAATAACGACGGAAGCAAAATAAAACGAAAAAATCAGTGATCGACGGATTTAGCGACATACATGAATTTGTCACTAATCCGTCGCAATAGTGGCGCCAAAAAAGTCTGCCCATTTTAGCGACGGATTAAGGAATAAAGACGGATTATAAAAAATTTTAACGACGAATTTTTTCTGTCGCTATATAAATAAAAAATAAATAATTTTTTTTAAAATTAGCGAAGGATTTTATAGAAATAAATTACCGACGGATATAATCTGTCGCTAAATAATAAAAAATAAAAAAATATTTTTCATTTTAAAATACCGACGGATTTAGCGACGAATTTTACAAAAATAAATTACCGACAGATATATTTTGTCGCTAAATAATAAAAAATAAAAAAATATTTCTCTTTTTAAAATACCGACGGATTTAGCGACGAATTTTACAAAAAAAAAATTACCGACGAATTACACTTTCATTTGTTTAGTTTTTTTTCTAACTTTTTTACATAACTTTTTGAAAAAAACTTCAATACTAAAAATGTCCAAAATATTTATTTATATTCATAAAAAATAAAAAAACTATACATTTATAAATAAATTAAAGAATTTTAGCCGTCCCTAATTTCTTTATTATACTTTCATTTGTTTATTTTTTTTCTAACTTTTTTTATATAACTTTTTTAAAAAACTTCAATACTAAAAACTGTCCAAAATATTTATTTATATTCATAAAAAAATAAAAAATGTACATTTATAAAAAAAGTTAAAGAATTTTACCCGTCCCTGATTTCTTTATTATACTTTCATTTGTTTAGTTTTTTTCTAACTTTTTTATATAATTTTTTGAAAAAAAACTTCAATACTAAAAAATGTTCAAAATATTTATTTATATTCATAAAAAATAAAAAAAAAACTATACATTTATAAATAAAAATTAAAGAATTTTATCCGTCTCTGATTTCTTTAATATACTTTCATTTGTTTATTTTTTTCTAACTTTTTTTATATAACTTATTGAAAAAAACTTCAATACTAAAAAAATGTCCAAAATATTTATTTCTATTCATAAAAAATATATACATTTATAAATAAAAATTAAAGAATTTTACCTGACCCTGATTTCTTTATTATACTTTCATTTGTTTAGTTTTTTTCTAACTTTTTTTATATAAATTTTTGAAAAAAACTTCAATACTAAAAAATGTCCAAAATATTTATTTATATTCATAAAAAAATCTATACATTTATAAATAAAAATTAAAGAATTTTATCCGTCCCTGATTTCTTTATTATACTTTCATTTGTTTATTTTTTTTCTAACTTTTTTATATAACTTTTTGAAAAAAACTTCAATACTAAAAATTTCCAAAATATTTATTTATATTCTTAAAAAATAAAAAATATACACTTATAAATAAAAATTAAAGAATTTTACCTGTCCCTTATTTCTTTATTATACTTTCACTTGTTTAGTTTTTTTCTAACTTTTTTTATATAAATTTTTGAAAAAAAACTTCAACACTAAAAAATGTCCAAAATATTTATTTATATTCATAAAAAATAAAAAAAACAATACATTTATGAATAATAATTAAAGAATTTTATCCGGTCCTGATTTCTTTATTATACTTTCATTTGTTTGTTTTTTTTCTAACTTTTTTTTATATAACTTTTTGAAAAAAAACTTCAATACTAAAAAATGTCCAAAATATTTATTTATATTCATAAAAAATAAAAAAATATATACATTTATAAATAAAAATTAAAGAATTTTACCCGTCCCTGATTTCTTTATTATACTTTCATTTGTTTGGTTTTTTTCTAACTTTTTTATATAACTTTTTGAAAAAATCTTCAATACTAAAAAATGTCCAAAAGATTTATTTATATGGTATAGCATATATGTCCAACATTATATAGTATACGGTTTAGGGTATAGAGTATTGGGTATAGGGTGTAATATATAGGGTATAGGGTATAAGGTATAGGGTATAGGGTATAGAGTGTACGATATAGGATATAGGGTATATAGTATAAGGTATATTATATAGGGTATATGGTATAGGAGGTATAGGGTATATGGTATAGAGTGTAGGGTATAGGGTATAGGGTATATAGTATAGGATATACTCCCTCCGTCCCGGGCCAAAAGGCAAAAAATGGAGAGGGAACGCAAATTAAGGAAAGTGATGTAGGAAAGAGAAAAAGTTTAAATGTTGTGAGTATGAAAAATTAAATAGGAGAGAGAATGAGTGGGAGGTGATGTAAGAAAGAGAATGTTGTGAGTGTAAAAGTAAAGTAGGAGAGAGAATGAGTGGAGAGAATAGTGATTTAAGGTTTCCTTTTTGGGAAAGTGCCTTTTTAAATGGGACGCCCAAAAAGGAAATTTGTGGCTTTTGGGTTGGGACGGAGGGAGTATAGTATATGGTATAGTATATAGGGTATAGGGTATAGAGTATAGGGTATAGGGTACAGGGTATAGAGTGTAGGGTATAGGATATAGGGTATAGGGTATATAGTATAGGGTATAGGGTTTATAGTATAGGATATAATATATAGGATATAGTGTATAGGGTATAGAGTGTAGGGTATAGGGTATATAGTATAGGGTATATAGTATAGGATATAGTATATAGGGTATAGGGTATAAGGTATAGGGTATAGGGTATAGAGTGTAGGGTAAAGGATATAGGGTATAGGGTATAGGGAATATAGTATATGGTATAGTATATAGGTTATATGGTATAGGGCATAGAGTGTTGGGTATAGGGTATATAGTATAGGGTTTGTTTATTTTTTTTTTCTAACTTTTTTTATATAACCTTTTGGAAAAAAAATTCAAAACTAAAAAATATCCAAAATATTTATTTATATTCATAAAAAAAATAAAAAAATATACATTTATAAATAAAAATTAAAGAATTTTATCCGTCCCTGATTTCTTTATTATACTTTCTTTTGTTTAGTTTTTTTCTAACTTTTTTTTATATAACTTTTTGAAAAAAAACTTCAATACTAAAAATATCCAAAATATTAGTTATGACTATTTTACATGATGAATAATTTAGGGTATATGGATATATATTTTAGTGTTTATGTATATAAATTAAATTTACATAAATGAGTGTTATTATTAATAATTTTATTACTAGTTACATAATAGGGTATATGGTATATATGGGGTTGATCAATTATTATTATATACTCCCTCCGTCCCACGTGAATACAAACTTATTTCCTTTTTGGTCCGTCCCACGTGAATACAAACTGCCCAAAATGGAAATAAATTTATTATTTTATATTCACCCTACCCACCCACTCATTCTCTCTCTTCATTTCCTACCACACAATTTATTCAACCAACTCCACTCATTCTCTCTCTTCATTTCCTACCACACATTTTCATTATCTTAATAATATTTCTTAATAATTGTGTCCGAAAAAATGGTTTGTAATGACGTGGGACGGAGGGAGTATATATTATATTTTTTATATCAATTATTATTATGTTATTACTAATTATTATTGTAGTACTAAGAATTTACATTTATTATACATTTATTATTATTAAATAATTTTATTAGATTTTAAATGAATTAAATATTTTTTCAAAAAAAAACTAAGTATCATTATTATCAGTGTTCTAAAAGACCCCGCCTAAGAGCGCCTAGGCCCCGCCTAGGCGCTAGGCCCCTCTTCAACGCCTAGTTCTAAGCCCCTCCTAAGGACCGACTAATCCCGACTAGTTCCCGCCTAGGCGCTAGGCCCGGCTCCGCCGCCTAGCATCCGCCTAGCGCTTTTTAGAACCTTGTTTATTATTAAGTCATTGTCTTTCACATGAATCTCCATCTTAGCCATTTATAATAACACATTTAAGTTGAATCCAATGGCTCACATTTTAACAAACTATTTCACTTGAATCACCATCTCAACCATCCATTCATATTAAATCAATGGTCCAAATTTCTTATTCACACACTTTCAATCCTTTCACAAAACAAATCCATATCCTCTCTTATTTTTTTCCACATTCGCCTCCTCAATTTCTCTCTCTCTCTCTCTTTCTCTCTCTCTCTTTCTCTCTCCACAACAGACCCATCACCGAAATCCCACCCCTCCCTTTCCCCCTCAATTCGACTCTCCCCCTCGAATAATCCATGGCTGCCTTCCTCATCTTTTCTTTCCCCAACCCACACCACTACCCTTCATCGTCTCCGGCGACGGCAACGGTGGCTCCTCCCCATCGCCACTTTTTCGATTGTGCCGCTTCTTCACATACCCTCACGCCCTCCCCAACGCCGTCTTCGCCACAAATCTGGGTCATCTCCGTCTCCTTCTCTCTCTCCGCACACTCTGTCTCTCCGTCATCTCTCCGTCATCGTCTCAGGCGACGGCGACCGAACGGTGTTTCTTCAATTTCGTTTTGATTTCTTCAATCTCTCCACACACTCCGTCTCTCTCTCATATTTGATTTCGCCCCATTGTTGATTTTTGTTATGAAGAAACTTAATTTATAAAGTTTTTCATTTTTTTGATTTTTTTTAAAAAATCTCTTGTTGGTATACATTTGATCGATTTGTTTTCCATTGTTGATGGGTTTGATTTTTTGGTGGTGTTGTTAGTGATGGTGATGCTGGTAGAGGGATGGTGGCGCCGGTGATTGAGACGGTGGTAGGGTGGTTGGTGGTGGTTGATGGTGGCAGGTGGTGGTTGTGGTATAATGGACTGATTTAAAAATATTTATAAAAAATTATATATATGTATATATATATATATATATATATATATATATATATATATATAATTTTTTTAATAAAAAATATCAAATTAGCGACGGAAATATCCGTCGGTAATTTCGTATATCAAAAATAAAAAATATTAAAAAAGAAAATTTAAAAAAATTAATAAAATTGTGAAAATATGTAATAAATTAAAGCAACGGAAATTTCTGTCGTTACATCTGTCGCTAATACAATAAAAATCGGTCTTCCCTTTCTCAACATTAGCGACGGATTTTTTGAGTTTAACGACGGAATAATCCGTCGTTAATTTAACGACGGCTCAAAAATCTGTCGTTGTCATTTAGCGACAAGGGTTTTAACAACGGAAAATTTCCGTCGCTAATCCGTCGGTAAATGCCTTTAGCGACGGATTTTTCCTCTTTAGTGACAAAAATTTCCACCGCTAAAACGTGATTTTCTTGTAGTGAATGGTGTTAAATTTTAAAATTTACATTTTAAACCCACCAACTTTGAGCTATCATATCTTTCTCATCCAATCTCAGATTGGACATCTAGATATACCATTTCAATATTCACATGAAGTGGAACATGAACCACAATAATCTATGTCAAATGATAAAAGATTCACGTAAGAAAAAAACACTATTTCCTTCACACACAACATATTTTTTCAACAACTCTATCATAGAATCAATCAACATTATGTTATAGACATTGCACCTTCAAAGTTAAAAGGATAATGTTCCACACTCCGTTCTATAATTTTAACTTTATGTTTTTTTTTTTTACGAATTGGGTTTTTTATTAAATGAATGACTTAATCTGTTATAAGATTGTGCAATTCAAAGTGCTAGAAATCACAGTTGGTGGGGTTCGAATCTCTGACCTCTCTTATGAAAAGGAACAACGGATGCCGATTGAGCTAGAGATCTTTAGCAATTTTAACTTTATTCCTACACACTAGCTAGGTCATGATAAGTGATAGCATGCAGCTTAAGGTAGTAAATAAGAGTTAGGTGTGACTATATTCTATCGAAGATTGAACATTTTCCAACCCATGGAGATACTGCACTCGTAGCAATGCAGGACCATGCCAGGCATACGAGACCCATGCTCCAAAATTTTCAAAATTATACAGTATAAAAATACAGGAAAAGTAGGTCTAGTTAGTGAAAAATAGTCCACATTAAAAAAAGAAAGAAAGAAAAAAATAGAGGCAACTTTGTGCTACAAAGACTCCCACTATGTGTAGGGTCCACGGAAGGGTCGGGCCCACATGAGCTTAATGTAGGCAAACTTCCCTCGCATTTAAATGTAAGAGACTACTTCTGCGGCTCATACATGTGACCTCTCACATTATGAACCAAAATATTTGTCTTGGTGAAACAAAACTATGATGAATTGTTGTTGGATCTTTTATTAGGCTAAAAGGAGAAAATATTAAAACTTGGATTTCTAATCCAAGGGGTCAGTTGGCTTTCTAATGTGTTTACCGCTCCAATTTGTCCAAATGGAGATAGTTTGTCTTCCCCATAATCATTCCCTTTTCCCAAGACAATAGCCAACATGAAAATAAATTTTCTCACCATGTCAGCGTAGTTAGCTATTCTGTCATCTTCTTCACCACCATGAAGGTCATGATACTTCTCGTACCTGATTTGTCACAATAGAGGTCAACCACAGCCCACAACACAAAATATAAAGAATCTCAAGGACAGAAAGGAAATCATAAACTTTGATATTTGCAGCTGATTGGGGCAAACTTTCATGACAATGAAATTTTTCTATTTATTTCACATAATATGTTAACTCCTTTTATGTTATTCTACAAAATGCTGGAATGGTTTTCAATTCCTTGAGTAGTGGCGTGTAGTGGGAAACAACAAAAAGACCACTTTTTCACCGGCAGTAGTACACATAGCCAACCAAAAGGGGGGCACTTGTCCCCCCCCCCCTTGATTTGTATTTTATTTTCTTTTTAGTAGTGCAAACAATTTAAGAATTTAGGGGTTTTAGTGCAATTTATTAAAACTCCCCCCCCCCTGTGTGGAAAAAAATGCACTAAACTTTATTTTGCCTCCCTTTTACTTGATGAAAATAATTTTTGCCCCCTTTAAAAAAAATTGGGCTCAGTCACTGAAACATAGAGGAGGCGAAAACCACATGACAGGGCGTAGAGCCATTTTTAAACTTATGCATATAGAAGTCGCAGATGCGCGTTTGTATGAAAGGGTTTCCCCCTAGCACAAAAGAATCACCGTTCATGCAGCATGACAACATAAAGCAATGAAACTATTGTGTAAGAGCAACAAGCCAGATTCATTAAACTATAGAAACCAAAGTGACATAAAATGAAGCACCAAAATTGTCTGCAAGCTCCTTCTTTATGTTACAAGTCTACGGATTGTGTATTACAACAACCATTCTACCAGCTAGTTTGATAAATGTTGAACACTACTAGAAACAGGGCATTTACCGACGGAATTTTACCGACGGAAAAAACCCATTTACCGACGGAATTTATATTTTATTTGCCAGATTTTTTTTTTAAATTTTCGTTTAATCCGTCGGTAATGCTTTTTATTCCGTCGGTAATACCGACGGACTATCCGTCGGTATTACAGACGGACATTGTCCGTCGGTATTGTCGGTCAGTAAAAAGCCCTATAAATAAAAACCCTCCCCCTTCCTCGGCCATTTACGCCTTCAAATCAAATACCCAACTTTAGTCACTTCTAGCAACTTGCATGGCTAGCTTTACACCTTCACTTACACTTTCAAATTAAAAATACCAATGATATAACACTGTAAACTTTACATATATTTGGTGGAATTTATAGCCAAGATATCAAATATAAAAGATCACTTAAGTCAATATATAGGTATCACTCTAGAGAAAGAGTGAGTATGAAGCATCACTTAGTAAACAAAGAAAAATAATTGTTTGAAGTTATGGTTATTGATAGTAGATGACGTGGAAGAGAGGGGAGTCTCATGATGACCGTGGATGCTTTTAGTATAGTAGATATCAGAACCACACATATTAATGCAATCGTGAAATTATGCGCAATTCAATCAATCATAATTCCTTTTTGAGTTGAAGAAAGGTCAATTTAGCTATAAATGAATGCGTAACATAAAAGAGTTTTTAAGTGTAAAATACTTGTCGACGGCTGAGAGAACATCGTCCTTTTCAATC
>JAFEMH010006099.1:45000-135720 GCA_022495995.1 Adenophora triphylla var. japonica
GGTTAGATGTTTAGTTGAAACATTATATTATAATTTCCTGAATGTTTAAATTGAAACATTGAAATTTTGGTTTTCTGATTATTTGTGAGAAACAAGTCATTTTACGCAAAATTTAAAGGAAACTGATTGTTTATACAAAGTATTGATTATGTTGCAAATCAGAGCTGATTTCTGATTGTGCATGTCTAGGAGAGTTCTGTCGAAGGAGAGATTGGTACTTAAGTAGTCCTTGTAGCTCACCTATCTTTCTGGGAACTTACCTGGTGCACGATTATGATTGTCTTTGCTGATATGCTTATAATCTGCTTTAAAGAACCTTCATTTAACTTTTAAGTTCTTTATGCCAATTCATGATTAAAACACTTGAGACCATTCGGATAGTTTTGGGTGGGCTTGCTATAGCAAGGTACTTTGATTCTATTCCTTTGCGAGCAAGATGAGAAAATGGTGGTTTCTATACGTTTAAAGTGAATGAACTTAATTGGGTTATCAAAATAGTTTTGGACCCAAGGCATAAGATGAGATTAAAATATGCTTAGACATATGATGTCTTGAATAAATCTCATAAAAGATCTAAGAGTCATATATGTGATATGATTGATGTTTCTACCTAATTAATTTAGTTTTGAGCGGTTTGCCATAGCAAACTTGAAATTAAATTAAAGTTGGATCTTAGCCCATTAAATGTATACTATGCTTATTTGCATTGGAAGGTGTATAATTTAGTGGGAGCATTTATTTTGATGTAAATGCATTATACTTCTCATATAATATGTTTGCTCATATGTGTTCATATTTTATGTATATCTTTTTGTAGAATAAATGGCATCAAACAATAATCATCTGTAACTATGACCTGTCCTTGAGAAGGAAAAGTTGGAAGAGAATGGTATAAACTATATGGATTGGATCCGTAGCGTGAGAATCGTTCTCAGGCAAGAGGAGAAATTGTACGTTCTCGAGGAACCTATTCCACCTGAACCTGCTGCCAATGCTACTAGGGCAGTGAGGGATCAATATCTGAAGCATAAGCGTGATGCTACTGATGTTGGTTGCCTCATGCTCTCCGCCATAAACAAGAGCCTTCAAAAGGATCTTGAGCACTTGGGGACAGTTGATCTAAAAAATCGACTGATGGAAATGTTCCAAGTTCAAGCAAGGCAAGAAAGCTATAACACAGTTAAGGCCCTAACCTCATGCAAGATGAGTGAAGGACAAGTTGTTGGTCCCCATGCTCTTAAGATGAAGGGCCACATCGAACATCTTGAGAGGCTCGATTTTCCGATTAGCCAAGAGTTGGCTACTGACATGATATTGAATTCATTGCCAGAAGGTTTTCGTAATTTCATAATGAACTATAACATGGGGGGCATGAATAAGAACCTTTTCGAGTTAGTTCAAATGTTGAACACTGCGGAAACCAATATTGTCAAGAAGAAAACCGATCAAGTGTTGATGGTTAACAAGGGGAAGGGTTTCAAGGGTAAAGGAAAGGCAAAAGTGGCTAATCCTAAGGCAAATGTTGCCAAACCCAAAGAGGGTGCCAAACCCAAAGAGGCTAAGCCCAAGTCCCAAGAGGACGCAGTCTGCTTCCATTGCAATGAGATTGGACATTGGAGGAGAAACTGCTTAAAATACAAGGAAGCACTGAAGAAGAGCAAAGGTGTTGCTTCGACTTCAGGTATCTTTGTTATAGATATATTCTTATCTACTTCTAGTTCTTGGGTATTGGATACCGGATGTGGATCTCACATTTGTTTAAATGTACAGGGTCTAAAGAATAGAAGGATGCTTAAAGATGGTGAAGTGGACCTACGTGTGGGGAATGGAGCAAGAGTTGCTGCATTAGCCGTAGGAACTTATGAAGTTACTTTACCTAGTGGACTAATACTTATTTTGAACAATTGTTATTAAGTTCCAGCTTTAAGTAGGAATATTATTTCGATTTCATGTTTGGATAATGAAGGTTTTAATTTTTTTATATGTGATAAGAAGTTTTCTATTTACAAGAGCGATATGCATTATTGTACTGCTATTTCATTCAATGGCCTTTATATCCTTGATGTTGAAAATCGTGATAATGATGTCTATAAAATTAACAAGAAATCTAAACCCAATGATGTAAACCATACTTACTTATGGCATTGTCGTTTTGGCCATATAAATGAGAAACGCATTTCTAAACTCCACAAAGATGGATTTTTAGACTCACATGATTATGAATCATATGAGACATGCGAGTCTTGTTTACTTGGCAAGATAACCAAGGACCCATTTACCAAAACTGGTGAAAGGGCGGGCGACTTATTAGGCCTCATACATACCGATGTGTGTGGACCTATGAGTAGCAATGCTAGGGGAGGATTTCAGTACTTCATAACATTCACTGATGATTATATTAGATTTGAATATGTTTATCTAATGAAACATAAAAGTGAATCGTTTGATATATTTCGAATATTTCAAAATGAGGTGCAAAATCAACTTGGCAAAACTATTAAAGTACTTCGATCCGATCGAGGTGGCGAATATTTGAGCCAAGAATTTGACAGTCATCTTAAGAGTTGTGGAATCGTTTCAGAACTCTCTCCACCCGGAACACCACAATGGAATGGTGTGTCTGAAAGGAGGAATATAACTTTGTTGGACATGGTTCGTTCTATGATGAGTCAAGTTGAGCTTTCTTTATCCTTTTGGGGACATGCACTAAAAACTGCTGCTTTCACTATAAACAGAGTTCCTACAAAATCTGTTCAAAAGACCCCATATGAGATGTGGCATGGAAGAAAACCTAGTTTGTCTTTCATGAAGATTTGGGGTTGCGATGCATATGTCAAGAAGTTAACTTCTGACAAGCTAGCACCTAAGTCTGATAAATGTGTTTTCGTGGGTTATCCTAAGGAAACTAAAGGATACTATTTTTACAACCGAAATGAGAACAAAGTGTTTGTTGTTCGTAATGGTACCTTCTTAGAAAAGGCGTTTCTTCGCAAAGGAACCAGTGGGAGTAAAATAGATCTCGAAGAAATTCGAGAACCCGAAAACAACATTGAACCAATGGTAGAATCTGAACCAAGTTCACAAAGAGTTGTGGAACCGGTTCAAGATGCACAAGTCCTTCGCAGAAGTGGTATGGATTTCTCGTTACGGAAAGTGATGAAGTGGAGTTAATCGAAAACGATGAACCTACTTGCTATCAAGAAGCGATGTCCGCTCCTGATTCGGAAAAATGTCAAGAGGCCATGAAGTCCGAATTACAATCCATGGCTGATAATCAAGTTTGGAACTTGATTGATCCACCTGAAGGTGTAAAAACCATAGGGTGCAAATGGATCTTCAAGAAAAAGACCGACATGGATGGGAAGGTGCACACCTTTAAGGCTAGGCTTGTAGCTAAGGGATATAGGCAGATTCATGGCATCGACTATGATGAAACCTTTTCGCCTGTAGCTATGCTTAAATCTATTAGAATTTTAATTGCCATAGCCGCATATTATGACTATGAGATATGGAAAATGGATGTCAAGACAGCTTTCCTAAATGGGAAGTTACTTGAGGATGCATACATGATACAACCTGAAGGTTTTGTCAGTCCAGAAATTTCTAACAAGGTGTGTAAGTTGCAGAGATCCATTTATGGATTGAAGGAAGCTTCTAGGAGTTGGAATCTACGTTTTGATGAAGCAATCAAAGAGTTTGGCTTTATCAAGAACGAAGATGAACCTTGTGTATACAAGAAAATTAGTGGGAGTGTAGCACTATTTCTAGTGTTGTATGTCGATGATATCTTACTTATTGGAAATGACATTCCTGCACTACAGACTGTCAAGTCTTGGTTGGGAAAGTGCTTTTCAATGAAAGATATGGGCGAAGCTGCATATATCCTTGGTATCAAGATCTATAAAGATAGATCTAAAAGGATGATTGGTTTAAGTCAAAGTACTTACATTGACAAGGTTCTTAGAAGATTCCAAATGAAAAATTCTAAAAGTTGAAACTTGCCAATGTTCCATGGTATATCTCTTAGCAAGACTCAAAGTCCTAAGACTAATGATGAGCGAAAGAGAATGAATGGTATTCCATATGCTTCGGTAATTGGGTCTATCATGTATATGCTATGTTATGTACTAGATCCGATGTCTCGTGTGCTCTAAGCATGACAAGTAGGTACCAATCAGATCCCGGCGAACCACATTGGATAGTAGTCAAGAATATCCTCAAGTACTTATGAAGAACTAAGGATGTATTCTTGGTCTTTGGAGGAATGGAAGAAGATCTTGTAGTAAAAGGCTACACAGATGCTAGCTTCCAAACCGACAAAGATGATTTCAGATCGCAGACAGGATTTTTGTTTACGCTAAATGGAGGCACTGTTAGTTGGAAAAGTTCCAAGCAAAGTACCGTCGTTAATTCTACAACCGAAGCTGAGTACATAGCGGCATCTGATGCAGTTAAGGAAGCTGTTTGGATCAAAAAGTTCATTAGTGAATTGGAAGTCGTTCCAAGCATCAAAGATCCTATTGAACTTTACTATGACAACAATGGTGCCATTGCACAAGCAAAGGAACCAAGGTCACACCAGAGATCCAAACACATACTTCAAAGTTCCACATTATCCGAGAGATATGCATAAGGGGAGACGTAAAGATATGCAGAGTAGACACTGATGACAATGTGGCAGACCCATTAACTAAGGCACTCCCGCAAGCTAAGCATGATGGTCATGTTAGGTCCATGGGAATTCAATACATGGGAGATTGGGCCTAGTGCAAGTGGGAGACTGTTAGTGTTATGCCCTAGGCCTATAGTTGATAGACTTATGAGTTGACATTATTTATCATTATATGAAAAATTAATTATTTGATTATTATATATTTTGCATATTTATTTGTAATAATCTCCGTCCCTAGTTATTGAGTGAATAATTAGTATAAATGTTAATGGATAATCATATGATGATTATGTGCATAGAGATGCACATCAAATTTATGGTTACTTGTTAGAGAACAAGTGACTGGACTTGACCCGTATGAGATTTATGTCATGGTCAAAAGTCATAATTAAATCTCATATGGTCACTTCATTTAGTCACTAGACCTGAGATTATCATGACCTTACATATGATGAAAGTCATGTTTATTTTAGTCAAACGATATCTTAACACGATATCTATAAAGGCTATTTTTGGCATGATCGGATTCATGATGGGAAGGATGATAAGTCAAGATGGAATTTGTCCCTCGAAAGAGAGATGTTTTGATTGGGCCCCTCGATGAGTGATAATGATGAAAGTGTATGGCCATACCCCAATACGATTGGATTATCATTATACTCAAGATCGAGAAAGCATTGAACAAGTACAAGTTGACGTGGACCATGACTTGTGTTCAATATAACATCGTGAGACAAAGGGAAAAATGAAAGTGTACCGTTGGAAATGTGAACTCTTACGTTATATTATTTGGGTAGACATAATGGCTTGCTAGAGTCCGCTTATGTTTTATGAAGGTCGATATGATCGAGCTCATTGCCAACATAATATAATCCTATTGGGTCACACACAACTAGAATGAATTGATTAAACCAGAGGAAGAATAATTGAGATTCATGATGTAGCACATGTCATCGCGCGACTGAACTTGGCCATGGGCTTCGACTGGTCGTGCGACAACTTGAGCCACAAGGCGGTTTACAGACTAGTTTCCTAATTTGATTAGGAAACAAATACAATACTAAAGTAGTATAAATACAAAGGTCTGTTAACCCTAAAAAGACTAGCCGAATTTCTGAAAAGAAAATCACATAGAGTTTCTCAATATTCTTCATAGGTTTAAAAGATCTAGCAATCTTCAAGAAATCGTTCTTGGTTCATTCGAAGGTGTGGATACTATTAGAGGGTCTTCGCTCGTACAACGATCAAGGCCTAGAGTTCGAAGTTTGTATTCAGAATCACATCAATACATTGTTCGATAGCTCAAGAACAGAAAGCGTTCAAGGTTGGTTATTTCTATCTCATAGGAATTCAAGTTAATTGTATAGAACGGATCCTAGGCTCTTGGGTTTTGTGTTATTAGATGCTTAATTCGCTGCGCATGGATCCATAAAACCCAACCATTATATTGAGTATAAAGCTTACCAAACCCTCAAAACAAGTATTATGTCCCCTGTACCCCTGCTCCTCTTTATTGAACGGATTATGTATCAACATCCGAGTAATAGATCTGTACCATATCATATATATGTGGGTATAGTCCACCTCCTCTACACCATAATTTTCATCAATAACCATATCATCTCGTCTGTCCCACATATCTATGTACTCGTGGTGTAAGTTCATCAAGTTCGCCTTTGATCGACCTCGACGGTCAATTTGATGCAGTTCCTCATAAGTGTCACAATCGGGAGGGATACGTTGCAACATCCCGAACTGCCTCATAACACGATCTGGAAGGTGCCACTCAATCCTATCAAAGCAGATAAGGGGCTTCTTCGCCCTCCATATACTCTGGCCCTGATAGCAAAAATATGGACCTCTGACACCTAGATATGGCTGCCAATTAACCTGATCCTCGGTTAAAAGCGACAGCTGATCTCGATAGCCACGGTGTTTGTGGGTGGTAATAGTTGAACAGGAAAGGGGACCCTTCCACCTACATACGGAGCAATTGAAATAAAAAATAGTGACTAAAAAGTGAAGAAATAATAAACAGATCATAAGAAAAATGAAGTAAAATAAGTATACCTGCAACCCAATGGCAACGATCCATCCTGCTAAAGTATGTCTACTTGACGCCTAATAGGTTGTGTACACAACAACCTCTCCCATGCCCAAAGCTATATCTAAAAAAAATAATAAAAAAAAGTCACGTAAGAAACATGTTTAGTCCACTAGTATCATGCAATCAAATATAATTTACATACCTGGACAATAGTCAAGAAACCATCACAAGTTTTGGAATTAGGTTTCGTTGCTACACATAACCCCCTGTATAAAAAGGACAACACTACACTACCCCAACTATAATCTCCAATCTTCTGAATGTCCCTCAGCAGTGGCAGGTATATCAACTTCACTTTATTGTCACTAGAATCTGCCATGAGACTAGCCCCCAAGCATAGAAAAATATATGCTCGGGTGTACCGATCAATCATCCACCACTCCGCGTTTGGGGGAAGCTGACCAAAGTACGGAAAGCCTTGTAGAACTCTTGTAACAGACAATGAACAAACTTTCAAGTCACTTTCAGATGGTGTAATTCCAAGTAACTCTTCGCATAACTCAATCCATTCCCCCTTTTTCTTACAAGTTTCTGAACTAATCACAGCATCTCCATCTATAGGAAGGCCACATAGCATACTAATATCCTCCAATGTGATAGTCATCTCTCCTACGGGTAAATGAAAGGTGTGGGTCTCCGGACACCATCTCTCAACCAAAGCCTCTATTAAATGTCAATCTATTTTGAAATGACCCAAATTATACACCCCGTAAAATTCAGCATGTTTGAGACTTTCAACTATCCTCCAATCCAATATTTTGGGCAGCCCCGTTGAACCCCTAATTCTAAGTTTCTCAACAGGTTGTCCAGCCCAAATATAATTCGACCGATGGTTTGCCTGTGAAGTCAATACAAAACCATTTATCGGCCTTGGATCAACAAAAGATTACACTGCAAATTGATCCATCTGAAACGCACAAATATCATAGTCAAATCATAATAATTTAACAAAAAGCAATATATATTTACATAATAAACAACAAAAGAATACTAACCTTGCAATTTAACAAAATTTCTCCAAAATTGTAATGAAAATTTGCTGGATAAAGCATGAGAATAATAATTGAAAATGACAAATATAAAATCAAATTAAAGTAGGAATAATTAATTGCTACAGTACTGCTACAGTAAAATTCATTTTTCTACGAAAAATTGACTTATACTTTAAAAGTATGTGGTCATAATATTTCCCTGCCTATCCGTGAATACAGACCGCCGAGTATGTTTATTTCATACGAATATATGATTCTACAATCACTTTAGGCGTGGCTGGTTTCAGACTTATATACCTTATAAGTACGTTTTTATTCTAAGCAGTTGTGCATATATTGAGCAGAAACATAAATAATTGGTATAATACTTGCTTAGTATTACTCGTTGACGACTTCTTCTTACTCTTTCTTTCCTCCTTCTTCTTCTTCTCTTTCTTCCTGCTTTTCTTTCTTTTCTCAAGTTCCTTCTTCTTCTTTTCTCTTTCTTCCTCTTTTCTTTCTTTTCTCAAAGCTAATTTGCATGATATGTACTGAACATGACACAACCCGTGATTTGAAAAAAAACAAAAAAACTTAAAAAAAAAAAACACACACTCGTGACAAAAACACACAAAAAAAATATTATTTTAGAAACCGAAATTGGAAGTGTCGGATTTAAAATTTTCAGAAAATTAATTCCTCCTCTGACTCTGATTCGACATTACACACAAAAAAATAAAATTTAAACCAGAAGTAGCAATGCTGTATTTACAAAAAAAAAAAAATCTTTTTAAAACCCGAGAATGGACCTCTGGATTTAACTAAAATTAAATCCGGAAAATGAAGTGCCGGGTTTATTTAAAATTCAAAACTGGATTTGGAACTTCCGAATTTATTCCAAATTAAATCCGGAAAATGGTGAACCGGATTTATCTTAAAATCGGAAAATGGTGTGTCGGATTTAAAAAAAAAGTGTTATTTTGGTAAATAAGTTTTTTTGGTGTTATTTTGGTAAATAAATATTTAAAAAGCAATATTTTGGTTTTTTCATCTTATTATTACTATTATTATTACTATTATTGTTATTATTATTATTATTATTATTATTATTATTATTATTATTATTACTATTATTATTACTATTATTACTAGTATTATTACTATTATTATTATTACTATTATTATTATTACTATTATTATTATTATTATTACTATTATTATTATTATTACTATTATTATTATTATTACTATTATTATTATTATTACTATTATTATTATTATTATTATTATTATTATTATTATTATTATTATTATTATTATTATTATTATTATTATTATTATTATTATTATTATTATTATTATTATTTAAACTGCATTTTAAAGTAGAATCCTTCATCCTCAATTTGGCTTAGTCTATCAACTACTGTGTATCGCCCATTTCTATTTTTTCCATTCTCAATCTATGTACAAAATTAATATGATCTCTTCTTGTATGCCCAACATATTCCTCCCCACCAGCTGCCTTTGCCCCCAAAACATTATATCCATCAGTTGGCTTGATGTCAGCTTCTTCAAATTGCTCTATTATTTTTCCTGTAGCTTATGATATTGACCTCTCACTACGCTTGAAGTGGTTCCATTCTGGCCTTGTCATCTCATGGCTGTATTCAGTTTCGTGTCGTGCAACTACATATAAGTCTTCCTTATTTAATAATTTTACTCTCATAAGAGCTTGACAACCTGTCCTTGTAGAAGGGGCTTTTTTTTTTCTTCAATTTCCTCTTTGGGTTTTCAATTCGTTCTAATGGAGATGGAATCTCTACTTCACCGACTTCTAATGGAGCTAGAACATCAATTTCATTTCCTATTCCTTTTTTGTATCCTTGGCATGAACACATAAAATACTTATCTATTAGCCTTGATGTTTTTTTTGAGGCACGCGAGGTTGTCATCTTAACACTAAATCCCAATGCATTAGAATGATCCTTGTACAATTGATACAGTTCTTCCCATGTCTTTGCTTTTATCCCCAGCAGTGATGAAGTAATATCAATATGGCTTGCTGCAAATAAAAATAAAAAATTAGATTGGCAATAACATTGAAAAAACAGGTGCTGGCATATTATATTGGAAATACTGGCACTCCAAACAACATGCCACTTCAAACAACAAAGTAACACTAACACTCCAAACAACACTCACTGGCACATATAATATCAAACACTGGCATATTACAAAATTAATACTTGCACTCCAAACAACACTCACTGGCACTTCAAACAACAAAGTAACACTGACACTCCAAACAACACTCACTGGCACATATAATATCAAACACTGGCATATTACAAAATTAATACTGGCACTCCAAACAACTTTCACTGGCACTTGAATGACACTGAAGTTGTTGATACACTGAAGTTGCTGAAGCTACAAATGAGTAACACTGGCACTACAATAACACTCACTGGTACTTCAAATAAGTAATACTGGCACTCCAAACAACACTCAGTGGCACTCCAAACAACACTCACTGGAACATATCATAAAAAACACTCGCACATTCAAAAATTAATCCTGGCACTACAAACAACACTCACTCACTGGCACTTCAATAAGACTGAAGCTTCAAATAAGTAACACTAGCACTTCAATAACACTCACTGGTACTTTGAATAAGTAATACTGGCAATCAAAAGAACACTTACTGGCACTTCAATAACACTGATGTTGTTGATACACTGACACTCCAAGCAATACTCACTGGCACATATTATAAAAAACACTGGCACTTCAAATAAGTAACACTGGCACATATAAAAACAAACACTAGCACTCACTGGAACATATTAGAAAAAACATTGGGATTGGAAAGACAAGCAAAACAAATGTACTGGTATTATATAAAACAAATTCTGGCATTATATAAAAAAACACTGGCATTATGAAATTGGCTTACCTGTATCGTGATTATCATCAACCGTGTGAGGAATTTGATCAATTACAGTAGCATTATCTGCAAAATCGTCTGTTTCATCTTCAAAATCGCGTAAGCTCATCTTAACCTAATAAAAAATTGTCAGTTTTGAATGAAACAATTAGGAATGATTGTAAATATATTGATTGATAGTCTATAATTGGCAGTGAATCATATATTACCTTAATTGACTGAAACGAAATAATTTTCGATTGAATTCTGCTTTAGCTCGATGAATTTCTCTGTTGCGGTGTCGTAACGGTGTGTTTTACTGTGTGTGTTCGTTTGGATTTGAGTTGATAAAATGCGGATCAATTTTTTTAGTGAACCTGTTTCCGGTTCAATAAGCGTACATTGGTTTAAAAAATACTTCGAAGATGAATCTCTTCCCATAATAAACCGATCATTTTTGGCAAAAGATGCGAAACTTTTTAAAAAATAATTGTGCAGTGACATTTTTGTAAATAAACAAAACTTACCAACACATTTTGACATTCATTAAAACTATAACTCACATTCTTTAACACTAGAGCTATCATTATTTAACACATGTACTGACACTCATCTAATGGTTGATGCCTTCCTGTAAATAATCAAAATTCCTTTAGATTAAATGTGCAGTGGTTTTCGTGTTTCATTTGAAATCAAGAGTTACGCCTATTGACGCGCATGCGCGGCCAAACGAGTTTATAAAATAATTATATATGCACTTGTAATAAAAAAACACATGAATTGGCACTTTTAAACATACGCACAGTCAATTTTAAAACATGCACCGACACTCTTTATCATTCACACTGAATACTAGTGAAAGTAGTAATTTGTGCAAGTGACAGTGTTTGCTGAGCGTCAGTTCTAGTATTTTTTTAGCGCCTGTTGTAGTGTTTTTGAGTGTCAGTTGTTAGTTGTTTTGATTTTTAGTGCCAGTCATAGTGTTTCTGTTTCTGAGTGTCCACGGCGCAAAGTTCCACTTTATAAAGATGAAGATATAAACGTTATATGCTACATCTATAAAGAGCATGCAGTTGCCCAATTGTTTGATTAGATCAGCAATTTTGAATAGTTGAAAAATCATAATATTAATATAATTTCATAAAGATGAAAATATAAACGTTATATGCTACATCTACAAAGATCGTGCAATTGCCCAATAGTCTGGTTGGATCGACAATTTTGAATAGTTGAAAAATCATAATCGGATGTGTAATGAAACATAAGGATGTATATAATCTGAGTCATAATTGCAGACGCTTATTTTTATTTGTTTTGTTACAACATTCATATCATTTGAGTGTGTTGTTCATGTGGATGTTAATTTATATTAGAAAGATTTACAGAGGCTTGTTTTTATTATGTGTTGATCCCCAAATCTCATATTTTATAATTTTATAATTCACATCACTAAGTTTTTTTGCGATATACTCATGGTGCATTGCTTTAATATGAGTCATAATTGCAGAGGCTTGTTTTTATTATGTGTTGATCCCCAAATCTCATATTTTATAATTTTATAAGGAGAAACCTATACAAACTTGACATGTTCTCTTAAAAGTTACTTTTAGTAAATATTTAAATCAATTTTATTTCTATAACCATTTAACTTCCTTAGATTTTCTTAAAGTAAATACTTAAAATGTTTATATCTAAACAAATTCGTGATCATTCAACTTTTTGTTTATACTACTAAGTTATTTTGAAATTAAGTTCCCTCTACGTCCTACGTCCTATGAATAACCTTTTCATGTCCTATGAATAACCTTTTCATATTTGAAAGACATTCTTAAAAAGTTGTTTTTTAGTAAAAATTCAGAATTATTCTTGATATTCATTTTGAAATTGTAAATTTATAAATATAAAATGAAATATTAGAAATGGTAAATAATATATTTAGAGATATATTTCAAGACAAAAGAAAGCTATACATTTTAGAATAAAAAATATCATTCATTTTATTTATTTTGAAATGGAGGAAGTGTTTCTCAATTAGACAAAATATCATTTCAAGGGGCAATATAAAGACATCATTTCAAGGGAGTAATATAATATAGTGTGCCATGTTATCGAGTATGAATAAATAAAAGGCATGTATATTTTAAAAAGTTCATTATCATTAGGTACCCAGGATATAAATAGGGTGCAATAACCAATCTTGATTAAAATGACACAATTTATTCCCAAACGTTTTTTGAGAAAAATCATGGCTACGGGTTGAATTTGACCTTTTGTAATATAGTGTCTTCTAATATCATCAAATTGATTAGGGTGATATTCAGAAATCTTTTTTCTAAGTGCGGAATCGAAGGAAGACTATTCAAATCAACAAATTTGTTACTATCAGAATCTTTCACAGTCACGGAAATAGAATTACTCATCCCAAAAATAGTTCCACCTTTCGTCGATAACTTTCTTTTCAAGAATCGCTCCATAATCAACCAATAAGAAATACCACCAACCCTAAAAATAAAATATCAATATCACCATTAATAAAAATAATAATTCTTCATTTGTAATCTCATTTTGAAAAACTCTAATCTCAAACCCCAAATTAATCAATAATATAAACCCTAAATACAACCAAAAATCAAAATCTCATTTGAAAACACTAAATCAGAAATCCCAAATTACTAAACAACAAAAACCCTAAATTGAAATCTTAATTTGAAATCCCAAAAATTGAAACTTAGTAGAAGCAGCAAGTTGAGTGATTAAGATCGGAGGTGGAGGCGGAGGTCGCTGGGAGGTGGTGGACCGTGGCTGTCGTCCGGTGGAATAGGCGTTGGAGGGGTTGTCAAACTCGCTTTTTTTTCTTTCCTTCGCTTTTTTTCCTACCCTATCGTGTTTTTGACTTTTGATCTTTCTAGCGTATGTTTATGTTCTTTTGTTTAGGCAGGAGTGGGTTGGAGCTGGTAAAGGGGTGTAATTAGTAAGATATAAAAAAATATTAACTGCCAATAAGAATTGGGGGGGGGGTTCACTGCCACCCTCTTAATCCTTCTTGTGTCCGCCCATGTTTGATGTTTATTAGTAGCGTATGGGTCTTCTATATATCAAACTAAATTCCCACATATTTTCGATTTGGGATGGGAAATATCATAATCTCCCCCACTTAAATTCTTGTCGTCCTTTGCAAGGTCAATCAATACATAGATCGTACCCCCGATTTAGCTCGCCAGCCTTAAGGCTGGGGTTCTACTCTGATACCATTTATAACAACTCGATCCCAAGCCCCACTCGCTACACAGGAACCACAGACTGACCCACTAAGCACCTCCTCAATTGTGTTAACCACAGTCCATCACAGGCCTCCAATGGATGATTTGATGCTTAGTAGTAGTGTATGGGCCTTCTGTATATCACAAAAAATTCCCACATATTTTCTCCCAACTTTGGTTTTCTCTTCCCCTTTCTCACCTCTCTCCTTCACCTGGATCTCTCCCTAAACTATCTCTCTCTCTCTGGTACTCTCCCTAGAAAAAGATATCCAAAATACTTATTTTCTACCAGATATCTATTCATTAAAATCCATTAAGGTAATTGTCAGATTGGACCCGCCGTTGTTCTTTCCCAAAACCTTTCAACCCAACATTTTTTCTTCCCTTAATTCTTGTTTTTTCCTTCTTTGGTCCTACTACATTTCTGTTGGGTTTTGGGGTTACAAACGCAGCGGAAGACTTTGAAATAACAAGAAAAACCCTAGACCTTTAATCCGTCTAACATAAATAGTTAAAATCATGAAATAGAATTTACATACCTTAATGCGATTATGTTGATCTTTCAAAACGGATCTTAGATTCAAATCTTATTTGAATCGATGAACAACCTTCGAATGTTTGAACCGTTGATGAAACTTGGATCTTCTTCTTCCTTGTTCTACCTTGGTGATGAATCAACAATGGAGGTCTTCAGGCTTTAAGAGATAAAGTAACCTCCCTCTAATGGTTATCCACACGCGAACGAACCAAGAACGCTTCTTGTTGGATTGCTAGATGATCCTTCCGATTATTGAAACACCTTTCATTAATCAATGGCTAATAATATGGAATTTACTTGGAGGTTTTTGATATTTGATTCGTAATCTAGATCCTATTTTAGTGTTTTATAAACCCTAAAATAACATGTATTTTTGGCTGCCACAAAAGATTGTATTTATATCACAATATAAATTCCTAACTATTTGGGACAATCTTTGACCAAACCAAAACCTTTTCCACCAAGGAAACCGTGTACGGACAAAACCAGGACGCTGGCACGAGTCGTGCCCAAGCCTAAATTAAGTCGTACCACGATTCGTGATGGAAAAATCACTCGTGCGGATTCTTGTCACGAGTCGTTCCTTTTGTCACGAGTCGTGCCAGGCAAGATCTGTCGCACGATGAGTCATGCCAATGGCAAAAGTTTGTTTCGCCACAAAACAAGCCAGAACTCCAATTCCCAAATTTCAGCCAGAATCAAATTCGCTCTTTGTGTGTGACCCAAATATGAATTATATTTATGTTGGTAGTGAGTCGAAACATCGACCTCACAAGATATAAGTGGTTTCTAGCAAACCATTATATCCACCCAATTAATATAACATCAAAGCTTGATTTTCCCGATAGATCAAATGTCACAATCCCTTTGTCCACGATGTTCAATTAAACATGAGTCATGGTCCATGTCAACTCATACCGTTCAATGCTTTCTCGATTCCGAATATGTTTATAATCCAAATGCATTTGATCTCTATCAAATCACTTGAGTATGACCATACATTTCATCAACACTATTCATCGAGGGGCCCAAGCAAACATCTGTCTCACACTGAGAGGGACAAATCCCATCACTACTACATTTAAAGTCTAATGCAACACCTAAATTTGTTGTCATAGAGGCCAATCCTTGTTGCATTAGCTCTAATGCAACGTCAGAGGACCCTCGCATTCTGTCCCGTGGCATTAGGTCTAATGCAATGAAGAACTAATCTAATGCAACGACATTTTCTTTGTGTTGCATTAGAGTGACATCTAATGCAACGGTCCGTTTGGTGAAATAATGCAATGGTAATTCTCTAATGCAACGATAATGATATATAATGCAACAGCTCGTTTGGTAAAATAAAGCAACGGTTCTTTTTTAATGCAACGACTTGTTAGGTGAAATAATGCAACAATCCTTTTCTGATGCAACGACCTACATATAAGTAATAATAATAATAATATTAATTTAATATTTTAATATAATATATTAATAATAATATTCAATAAATATTAAATGATGATATTGGCAATAAATAATTAAATATATAAAAAGTAACATTTCATGATTAGTGCCTAAAAAGACAAATTACAAAAGACACAAATAACATAATCTAACAAGTTTCATGCCCAAAACCCAAATGAAATAATGTTACAATGTTCTATCTCTCGATAACAATTCTAATTTTGATGCAACCCATCCTTCAGAAGCTCCATAATCTGCACAGATCAACGGCAGCTCTCCAGCATAATGCCAGAGTTTCTTCAAGTACGACATCATCAATCCGGTCATGTATACGTACACATACTTAGCATTAGGAAACATCTCCGGTATAAGTCCGTACCAATTATCCAAACTTGAACATTTTTCATAAATAATACTGCTAGCTCGGGATTAGGTTCGAGAATGCTTTCCATGGCGGTTCTGATCGATTGGGCCATGATCCGGCTCGATAGAACTCCGGTCGGATATTGGAACAGAGTTCTTGCTAGATCAGCTCAAAGGTTCGGAATGAATTCACAATGCTGAGGGCAAATGACGACGATATAAACTGGATTTCGTCACGAAAAATGAGCCCACATAGAAGATGACAGTATAAAGATTGCTGAAAATGACTTCTTGAGGGCTGCAACATGGGGTGCTCATTGCCTTCATTGTTTCCCTGAACTCTGCACTGCGATAAACGTTTGTTGTCGCAGTTCCTGCTATTAGGCCGCCTTTTGTCTTGAACTGCTTGCTTCCGTAGATTAACTGCAAAGATTTTCCCTTGCCAATTGGTAATTCTCTGCACAAGAATCGGCGTTAGTTAAAACTGCATTGCTTTCTTTAAAACTTCTTTTCAGTATCAAATGTTTGTGCTGAGCATCCACAACAGTACTTTTAGCGTTTCGCAAATGATTTGTGACCGTTACATATCAATCATTTGTGAAACGCTATATTTTAATGAGAATTGTTATTCACCCCCACACATTTACTTAATACCCCCGCAATACAGTTTTCAAAAAAATGTCATTAATTGAAATGACTCTATTACCCTCACTAATACTAATATTATACACCCGCAATTGAAGTTTATTTTCTTTTAAGGAATTAACTGAAATTAACTACATACATACATATATACATATATATGCACATTGAATTCTTTTCACTATCAAATGTGTGTGGAGCTTTAACAAAATATGCAGAATGTACCTGCTTCTGAAGGCAAACGATGTCACAAAGATCTGCATCGTGTTTTCTGTCAAATTATCATTGTAGGGCACAAACTTGGACTTACCTTGCCTAGTTCCAGAACTGCATACGAAAAAATAATCAATAATTTCATCCAAACACAAAACAAAAAACACACAAACACACACAAAGAATTAATCAAACCTTAACGAGATCACTGAAAACGGCTTCTTGGTAAGCACATTGTTCTCGCCATCAGCAATTCGTTGAATGTAAGGCTCGATGTCAGGATGAGTGACAAGAGGGACACGAGACATGAAAGTTTCAGGGTCGAAATTTCCTTCTTCGATACCCCGTTTCTACAAGTACTCTGAACTCCAGTTTTCCTCCAGAATCTTCTTCAGTGTCTCCTCTTGAACCGTTTTCGCAACCTTCGTTAAAGACTAACATTGCCAAAGTACCGATGAGGCCAACGCTGACGAGCCTCGTCTTCAAGAACTGGCTAGCCTATGAATCGAGACTCCTCTTCTTTAGATTTTGGCTCAACATTACGCACCGGTTGCTTCCTAGCGAACCAGATCTGGAGGAACCACCAGCCGGAGACGACGTCGTATCCTCACTATTCCCCTCTACTATTTCTTCGAATCCGATTTCGCTATTCTCCAACTCGAAAACCTCTTCCTCTACCTCCTCGATTTTCGGCTCAGTAATCACATTTTCCTTCTCCGCCTTCTTCGTCCTCTTCCAAGTTGTAGCTGCAGATCCTGATGGAGACTTTCCTTTGCGCTTGCCGGCCATTGCAGCGGAGAGAGTCGATGGCAAAGAGAGAGGAAGGGCGGGGTTGCGGCAGAGATATACTCGTAGTACGGAGTATTGTGTTTTTAATAAAGTGTAGAGAGAGAAAGTGTGAGGGCGATGGTTTTGTTAAATAAGAGAGAGAGAGAGAGAGAGAGAGAGAGAGAGAGATAGAGAGAGAGAGAGAGAGACTGGCGGAGAATTAAATTTTGAAATTGGGAAAGTCGTGTGGGCGGGAAATGTCAAAAATTTTGGGAGGGGAAAGCAATGATTTGAAGTAATGGCTTAAAATTCTTAAAATGTGAAAGTTGGTGCAGTTTGGTTATAGGATTAATAAATTTCAAATGGGGAAATTAGTTTCCATAATGGAATTATAAGTAATTGGCAATTATAGTCTTGGATGAATATTTCAAATTACTAATTATGCTATTCTTTCAGTTTGGTTCATCAATCAATCTGATTCATTCAACGATTATGTTTTTTATGATTCTTGATACGTTTTTCAGTTTGTTTCAATGATTTTTTCATACAATGTATTTTTATAATTATTTTAGTTTGGAACATGAATCTGGTTGATTTAATATAATTTGAATTTTTTTCATATATTAATTTTTAGTTGATTTTGTTTCATTCAATGTAGTGGTAGTGGTAGTAGTGGTGGTGGTGGTAGTAGTAGTGGTGGTAGTGATAGTGGTGGTGGTGGTGGTGGTGGTGGTGGTAGTGGTGGTAGTAGTGGTAGTAATAGTGGTGGTAGTAGTTGTGGTAGTAGTAGTTGTAATGGTGGTGGTGGTAGTGGTGGTAGTAGTGGTATTAGTAGTGATAATAGTGGTGGTAGTGGTGGTGGTGGTGGTAGTGGTGGTAGTAGCGGTAGTAGTAGTGGTAGTAGTAGTGGTAGTAGCGGTAGTGGTAGTAGTAGTAGTGGTGGTAGTGGTAGTAGTGGTAGTGGTAGTAGTGGTGGTAGTTGTAGTAGTGGTGGTAGTGGTAATGGTGGTGGTGGTAGTGGTGGTAGTAGTAGTAGTAGTGGTAGTAGTGGTGGTAGTAGTGGTAATGGTGGTGGTGTTGGTAGTTGTAGTGGTGGTAGTGGTGGTAGAGGTAGTAGTGGTAGTAGTAGTGGTAGTGGTAGTAGTGGTGGTTGTAGTAGTAGTAGTGGTGGTAGTGGTGGTGGTGGTGGTGGTGGTGGTAGTGGTGGTAGTAGTGGTAGTAGTAATGGTGGTAGTGGTAGTGGTGGTGGTGGTGGTGGTAGTTGTGGTAGTAGTGGTAGTGGTAGTGGTAGTAGTAGTGGTAGTAGTGGTGGTAGTAGTAGTGATGGTAGTGGTAGTAGTAGTAATGGTAGTGGTGGTGGTAGTGGTACTTGTAGTAGTATTAGTGCTGGTAGTGGTGGTGGTAGTAGTAGTGGTAGTAGTAGTGGTATTAGTAGTGGTAGTAGCGGTAGTAGTAGTGGTAGTACTAGTGGTAGTGGTAGTAGCGGTGGTAGTGGTAGTAGTGGTGGTGGGGGTGGTGGTAGTAGTAGTGGTGGTGGTAGTAGTAGTGGTGGTAGTAGTAGTAGTGGTGGTAGTGGTAGTAGTAGTAGTGGTAGTAGTGATGGTAGTGGTTGTAGTGGTGGTAGTAGTAGTGGTGGCGGGGGTAGTGGTGGTATTGAAGGCGTTGCATTAGTAATATAACAATTGCATTAGAAGGATATAATGGAACGCCAGGTAACTTAATGCAAGGGTGTTATTGAAGGCGTTGCATTAGTAATATAACAATTGCATTAGAAGGATATAATGCAACGCCATGTAACTTAATGCAAGGGTGTTATTGAAGGTGTTGCATTAGTAATATAGCTATTGCATTAGAAAGGATATAATGCAACGCCAAGTAACTTAATGCAAGGGCTTTATTGATGGCGTTGCATTAGAAGAATCTAATGTAACGCCCATACACCTAAGGCAACACAGAAGCCATAGCTGTTGTAATAGCTCAAATAAACTGTTGCATTAATGAAATAATGCAACGCCATCCTAAAGCATTGTTGCATTAGATGCATTTGATGCGTTACATTTCTTCAAAAATGTAGTAGCGCATCTTGACTTATCATTCTTCCCTACATGAATCCAATCGTTCCAACATAGCCCTTATTGCTATCCTATTAAAGATAGTGTTAGACTTCATCAAACATGACGTTCATCATGTGGAAGACGATGATAATCTCAGGTATAAAGGATTTAATGACACTACTATCATAAGATTTAATCATGACATATATGACTGTTGACCATGTCATAAATCTCATCGGTAGGTCATCTCCAATACTTGTTCTCTAGCAAGTATCCATAAGTGTAACATGCATCACATGCATATAATCATCTCCATGATTATCCATTACCAACTTATACTAGTTATTCATAATAACTAGGGAGGCAGTTCATTATAATAAACATGTAAACATATAATGAACCAAATAAAATTTCTCTATAATAAATGATAAAGACGATTACATACATCATTGATTAGTCATAATTATCAACGGCCTAGGGCATAACACCAACAATCTCCCACTTGCACTAGGCCCAATTTCCTAGGTATCATATACCTATGGACCTAACATGACCATCATGCTTCTGCTTGTGCGAAGGTCTTTATAAGGGGATCCCCAATGTTATCGTCGTTAAATACTTTGCATATCTTAACGTCTTCTCATTCTTATGAATTCTCGAAAAAATGTCTAAGTATGTGTTTGGATCGCTGATGTGACCTTGGTTCCATTGCTTGCACAAATGGCACCACAATTGTCACAACAAAGTTCCACTGATTAGTGATACTTGGAACATTTCAAAAATACTAAATGAACTTTTGATCCAAACTGCCTCTTTTATCTGCATCAGATGTCGCTAAAAATTCAGCCTTAGTTGTAAAATCGGCTACGATTTTCTGCTTGGAATTCTTCCAACAAAACCGCACCTCCAATAAGCATAAACACAAATCCTAATTGCGATTTTAAATTAACTTTGTCAGTTTGGAGGCTAGTATTTATGTAACCCTTACAACAAGATTAACTTCCAGCCTTTCAAATACCAAGAACGTATCCTTAGCTCTTCTTAAGTACTTAAGGATCGTCTTAACTGTCATCCAATGGTTCTCAACAGGATTAGATTTGTATCGACTTGTCATGCTTAGAGCATACGAGACGTCGGGTCTAGTACAAATTATGACATACATGAGAGATCCAAATGCCAGAGCATATGGAACTTCATTCATTCCCTTTTGCTCACCAGTTGTCATAAGATAATGAGTATTGCTAAGAGTAACACCATAACCCATTGACAAGTTACTTTTCTTAGAATCTTCTAAGAACCTTATCAATGTGAGTACTTTGACTCAAACCAATTTATCCTTTTAGATCTATCTCTATAGATCTTGATGCCAAGGATGTAAGCGGCTTCACCCATATCTTTCATTGAGAAACCTTTCCTTGACCAAGACTTGACAGTCTTAAGTGCTGAAACTTCGTTTTCCAATGAGTAAGATATCATTGTCATATAACAATAGAAATAATACTACACTCTCACTAAATTTCATGTATACACAAGGTTCACCTTCGTACTTGATGAAGTCAAACTCTTTGACTGATTCATCAAAATGAAGATTCCAACTCCTCGAACCTTGCTTCAACCCAATAATTGGATCTTTGCAACTTGCACACTTTATTAGAATTTCTTGGATCGACAAAACTTCGGGTTGTGTACTATACACATCCTCAAGAATTTTTCCATTTAGGAAAGCCGTTTGACATCCATTTGTCATATTACATAGTCACAATATGCGATTATGGCAATTGAAATTCTAATAGACTTCGGCATTGTAATTGGCAAAAAGGTTTCAACATAGTCAATACTATGAATTTGCCTAAATCCCATTGCTACAAGCCTTAGCCTTGAAAGCATACACCTTCCCATCCATGTCGGTCTTGAAAACCTACTTGCACCCATTAGTTTTTACACCTTCAGGTAGCTCAATCAAGTTCCAAACTTGATTATCAAACATGGATTATAATTCGGACTCCATGGTTCCTAACCATTTATAAGGATTAGGAGTGGACATCGCCTCAAGATAGGAAGTAGGATCATCATTATCAATGAATTCAACTTTATTACTTTCCGATATGAGAAATTAATATTTCTCAGGTTCGGATCGTAACCTATCCGATCTACGATGGACTTGTGCATCTTGAACCGGTTCCACAACTCCTTGTGAACTTGGTTCCATCTCTACTCTTGGTTCCATGTCATTTTCAGGTTCTTGAACTTCTTCAAGATTAATTTTACTCCCACTAAATTCTTTAGTGAGAAACTATTTCTCAAGAAACGAATCATACAGAGCAACAAACATTTTGTTCTCTTTGCAGTTGTAAAATTAATATCCGAAAATAACCATGTCAGATTTTGGTGCTAACTTATCAGAGACAAGTCTCTTCATATAAGTTTTGCAACCCCAAATCTTCATGAAAGACAAACTAAGTTTTCTTTCATACCACATCTCATGTGGGCCGGGTCTTAGGAACTGATTTAGTAGGGACTCTGTTCAGTGAGAACGCAACATTCTCTAATGCATATCCTCAAAATGAAATAGGAAGGTCAACTTTGACTTATCATCGAACGAACCATGTCTAACAAGGTTCAATTCCTCCTTTTAGATACACCATTCATAGTAGTGTTCCACGTGGAGTCAACTCTGAAACAATTTCACAATTTTGAGATGATTGTCAAACTCTTGGCTCATATATTCATTACCTCGATCTAATCGGAGTACTTAATTATTTTGCCAAGTTTGTTTGTACTTCATTTTGAAATATTCTAAATATCTCAAAGGATTCACTTTTGGACTTCACCGGATAGACATAGTCATATCTAGATAAGTCATTAGTGAATGTAATAAAATACCGAAATCTTCCCTTAGCAATGCTACTTAATGGTCCATATACATCTCATGTACTAGGATCAATAAGTCACTAGCCCTCCCACTACTCTTAGAGTAGGGTGGTTTGGTCATTTTAATCAATAAATGAGATTCACATACCTAAAATGATTCATAATCATATGACTCTAAATGTCCATGTTAATGGAGTTTAAATATATGTTTCTCATGCATATGACCAAATCGGCAATGCCATACGAACGTGTTGTTCACATCATTCGGTTTAGATTTCTCACTTATATTATAGATATCTTCAATATTATTTTGTTTCTTAACATCAAGGATATAAAGGTCATTAAATGAATCTGAAATACTATAAAGCATATCATTTAAATATATAGAAACTTCTTATTCTCAATAAGAAAATTATATCCTTCATCATCCATATAAGAAACGAAAATAATACTCCTACCCAAATCCGGAACGTAGTAACACTTATTCAAAATAAGTACTAGTTCACTAGGAAAAAGTGACTTCATAAGTACCTATGGCTAATGCATCAACTCTTGCTCCATTCTCATGCATAGGTTTAATTCACCTTCTTTGAGTAGCTTTCTATTCTTTATTCCTTGCACATGTAAACAAATGTGAGATCCATATCTGATATCATATACCTAAGAATAAGAAGTCGAAAGAAAAATATCTATCATATAGATACTTGAAGTAGTAGCAATCATATTACCCTTTTTCACCTTTTAGGCCTTCCTAATGTGCCTTGCAACTTTGCTTCCAATGACCAATCTCATTGCAATGGTAGCAAACTGCATCCTTTTGAGACACTATTGGGTTTAGCCTCTTCAACTTTGGCAACTTTTGCCCTAGGTTTAGTAAACTTTGCTTTACCTACTTTGTGTTTCCTTTTAAATCCATTTCTTGTGTTAACCATTAACACAACAAACCTCTCTTGCCTAGCTTGCCCTTTGAACATTTACTTTGTGCGTTGTGCTAGAACAAAAGTAATTTCCATGTGTTCAAGGTCCTTCTCAAGAGCCTTACACATGGTGGCAAGCATAAGGCAAACAACATCATAGGAATCATCTCTATGTTTCTTATGTTGCTCCTTATCTGCCCTTTGCAACATTTGTAGTTGGTTCAGCAGGAATGGATTCGTCAAGAACGTACAAATTTGCCTAAGAACAATTCTTAAGCTTCTGATCCAATCAGGATAGTCTGTACCATTCTTTTCGAACTTGTCCTTCATAAGGATGAATCACAATTTATTGTGTAATGTTATTTCTACAACAAAATATGCAAACCATATGAACACATATCAATATCGACACATTTATCATCTAAGAGCAAATAATGTATTTTACAAATACTCCCACTAAATTATATACCTTCAAATACAAGCATGTATCATATAATTATAGTGGTCTAAGATCTATATTTTACTTGATTTTGGTTTAACTGAGTTAATGCCCGAAATCAAGCTATATAGGTAGAAACATCAATCATATCTCTATATGACTCTTAGATCTTTTATGAGATTTCCTTAGACATCATATGTCAAAAACATGTTTTAAATCTCATCTATGCCTTGGGTCAAATCTCATTTGAAAGCACCAATTAAGTCAAAACCTTTTTCAAACGTATGAGACATGGAACGATGCACCTAACTGAGTCAAAACTACATCAACCATTATCTCATCTTGCTCACAAATTAAGATATAAGATGCACCCAACTGGATCGAAACTACATCAAATACCCTAAAATTTCACAAGTGTTATAATCAAGGAATGACATAAGTCTTAAATATTTAGAAGGTATTACACATAACAAAAATCGCATGGTTGTATATGAAACTTATGTGTACATCATCATGAATATGGGATTTTCACATAAAAACTACTTTAGGATCATACCAATAATCATGTAATAAATGACAATTATTAACTACATAATTATTCTATTCTCAAAATATATGGATTCAAACAATCATGTTAATCATATTAAAATGAACATCAAATCCTAAACAAACAATTTGTTTCAATTTGAGAATTTACTAATCTTTTGTTTAATCAAATTAAACAGATCATTACCCATGTAAAAAGATTAATCACATTTACCAATTATTAATCATGATCATGGCATATCACATATACTTTTTTTTCTCAAAACAACACACATAAAATTATAGATCTATTTCACATGTAGCATATAAAATATTTAATCACATTAAATCTAGCATGCCAATTTTAACCTAATCATGATAAGACGCGGCTCTGATACCACTGTTGGGTTTTGGGGTTAAAAACGCACCGAAAGACTTAGAAATAACAAGCAAAACCCTAGCCCTTTAATCCGTCTTACATGAATAGTTAAAACCATGAAATAGAATTTACATACCTTAATGCGATTATGTTGATCTTTCAAAACGGATCTTAGATTCAAATCTTATTTGAATCGATGAACAACCTTCGAATGTTTGAACCGTTGATGAAACTTGGATCTTCTTCTTCCTTGTTCTACCTTGGTGATGAATCAACAATGGAGGTCTTCAAGCTTTAGGAGATAAAGTAACCTCCCTCTAATGGTTATCCACACGCGAACGAACCAAGAACGCTTCTTGTTGGATTGCTAGATGATCCTTCCGATTATTGAAACACCTTTCAATAATCAATGGCTAATAATATGGAATTTACTTGGAGGTTTTTGATCTTTGATTCATAATCTAGATCTCTATTTTAGTGTTTTATAAACCCTAAAATAACATGTATTTTTGGCTGCCACAAAAGATTGTATTTATATCACAATATAAATTCCTAACTATTAGGGACAATCTTTGACCAAACCAAAATCTTTTCCATCAAGGAAACCGTGTACGGACAAAACCAGGACGTTGGCACGAGTCGTGCCCAAGAACACGAGTCGTGCCCAAGCATAAACTAAGTCGTACCACGATTCGTGATGGAAAAATCACTCGTGCGGATTCTTGTCACGAGTCATTCCTTTTGTCACCAGTCGTGATCACGAGTCATGCTCGTGGTCACGAGTCATGCTCGTGGTCACGAGTCGTGCCAGGCAAGATCTGTCGCGCGATGAGTCATGCCAATGGCAAAAGTTGTCGCGCGACAAAACAAGCCTGAACACCAATTCCCAATTTTTAGCCAGAATTAAATTCGCTCTTTGTGTGTGACCCAAATAGGAATTATATTTATGTTGGTAGTGAGTCGAAATATCGACTTCATAAGATATAAGTGGTTTCTAGCAAACCATTATATCCACCCAATTAATATAACATCAAAGCTTGATTTTTTCGATAGATCAAATATCACAATCCCTTTGTCCACGATGTCCAATTGAACATGAGTCATGGTCCATGTCAACTCATACCGTACAATACTTTCTCGATTCCGAATATGTTTATAATCCAAATTCATTTGATCTCTATCAAATCACTTGAGTATGCCCATACATTTTATCTACACTATTCATCGAGGGACCCAAGCAAACATCTCTCTCACACAGAGAGGGACAAATCCCATCTTGACTTATCATCCTTCCCTATATGAATCCAATCGTGCCAACATAGCCCTTATTGCTATCCTATTAAAGATAGTGTTAGACTACATAAAACATGACGTTCATCATGTGGAAGACGATGATAATCTCAGGTATAAAGGATTTAATGACACTACTATCATGAGATTTAATCATGGCATATATGACTGTTGACCATGTCATAAATCTCATTGGTAGGTCATGTCCATTACTTGTTCTCTAGCAAGTATCCGTAAGTGTAACATGCATCACATGCATATAATCATCTCCATGATTATCCATTACCAACTTATACTAGTTATTCATAATAACTAGGGACGCAGTTCAATATAATAAACATATAAACATATAATGAAACAAATAAAATTAAACTATAATAAATGATAAAGACGATTACATACGGCATTGATTAGTCATAATTATCAACGGCCTAGGGCATA
Source organism: Adenophora triphylla var. japonica (assembly GCA_022495995.1). NCBI lineage: Eukaryota > Viridiplantae > Streptophyta > Magnoliopsida > Asterales > Campanulaceae > Adenophora > Adenophora triphylla. Next base: position 71,829 of record JAFEMH010006099.1, read on the forward strand.
ACACCAACAATTTCAAACTAATTCTCTTTTTCTCTTACTCTGATAATTTCTAGAAACGGATTTGTTAGGTTAGTTTTGGTTTAAAACATCAAAGTAAAGAAGAAACATTAAACGTTTGCTTGAAAATTTGTTCAAGTAAAAGCTAAATATGAGGGTGGTTTGAGAGGAAGCTTCAGATCTTGTGAAGTGGTCTGATTGTTGGGAGAGATGGAGACATTATTAGTGAGTTTGTTATGTACATTTGCCGTAATAGTTTTACTCTTGCTATATCTATAGTTAAATATTTCTACCCATAAAAATCTCCCCAAACCAAAGAGAACAGAAACACACATATATATATAACAAACTCACTATTTATAGTGTTGATAAAAAAAATTGAAAGTGTGACATTTATATCCATTCCCATCCCGAATTATATGAATTCAAGTTGTGCAAACAAGTTATAGAGAACACATCACTAGATCATGCACGTCAACTCCAAGGGTTACTTGGCTTTGATCTAAACAATCCATTTTTTGCAACAATTTTAGACACCAAATGAAGTTGTGCAAGAACTACAAAAAGCATAAAGCCAAAACTAAAATTAAAAAAATTCTAGTCTGTTATTGTACCTAAAATTTACATAGTTTGATCAAACAACTGATAAATGGCATTTATCAGTTTTCTTAAATAGTGTTTGTGTTTGGTATTTGTTTAAAAACTGATAAATGTTATTTATCAGTTATTTTTAAAAGGATTTTTGTACAAAGTGTTGGTTATCCAACTGATAAATGACATTTATTAGTTTTTTTTAAAAAAATTGTATACTTGATGTTTGGTTAAACAACTAATAAATGTCATTTATCAGTTATTTTTAAGGATTTTGGTCAGTGTTTGGTTAAACAACTAATGTATGACATTTATTAATTTTTAAAGAGTTTAATTTTATGCTTAATATTTGGTTAAACAACTAATAAATGTCATTTATCAGTTAGTTATTTTTAAAGATTTTTGTGCTAATTGTTTGGTTAAACAACAGATAAATGGCATTTATCATTTTTTTAAAAAGAGTTTATGTGCTTGGTATTTGGTTAAACAACTGATAAATGTTATTTATCAGTTATTTTTAAGGATTTTTATGTCAAATGTTTGGTTAAACAACAGATAAAAGACGTTAATTAGGTTTTAAAAGAGCTTTTATGCTTGGTATTTGTTAAACAACTGAAATACAAAGAAATTGTCATTTATAAAATATTAATTATATCATGAGTGTAATTGTTTGATTTGTATTAATGATACGATTAAAATAGTGTTTTTTTAATTATTTTTTCGATATCTAGATTTTGATATATTGCATTTAAAAATTTTGGGGGGAAAAGAGAGAAAGAGCGGTAACAAGGAGAGAGGATAAAGCGCGTGCACGTGTTTGTATGTGGAGTAGGGGAAATTTGGTCCAGTCACATTATCAAGGACTTTTTTGTTAGTTTTCAACTTTTGTGTATTTGTTTTTTTGTAGTATTCATTTTCAAAAGAACTTATTGGTAAATGGCTCCTTAAATTTTTAAATATTTATATAAAACTTCAAATTATGCTTAATAATATAATCTACTTTTTTGTATATGTATATAAAAGATTATTAGTCACTATCTTATTATGACAAAAATGATTTTTTTTATTTGTGAAGAATTACAACATTTCAAATATAACGTATGGGAGTGGGTTCGAACCCTTGACAAATACAAGGGCCTATGATATTGAGCCAAAGGTTTATCGATTGGAAAAAAAATTATTATCATTACTTAGTGAAATGGTAAAAAAAAATTGATGTTTTGAACTAAACAGGGCTAGCAGAGCGGGACGGCTCGGGTTTTGGCATAACTGTGGCTAGGCGTGTTCGGGTTTTAGAAATTTCATTTAGCAGTGGGTTTGGGAAATGTCAAACCCGCCCGTTTCCATCCCTATAGGGATGCAATTATTTTAAGGGCACAATTTGAAACTGCTTCAGATCAATGTAGCACGTTTAAAATAATATAAATATTTTACTACAAAAAAAAAATATTTTTGTCAAGATCTTAGAAAAAATGCATTTTTTTCTAACACTTAATAAAAATGAGTTTATAAATGCACGGCGACATTTTTTTTAAATAAGTAAAACTTCTTTGAACATATATAATGTAATATTAAAATGTATTTAAAAATTATTTCTTCTCTTTATTTAAATTTAGTTAAAAACTAACTTTAGCAAAAAAGATGAGTCATGTCAATGTCAAATGTCTATTTTGCCCCTTTAAATTCATGTGCGAGGCACATGACTCATTTTTTTAACGAAGGTTAGTTTTTAACTGATTTTAAATTAGATTGCAACAAATTGATAATGTTGGCTAGGGTTGCAAAATTTACATTATTGGGAACCACATTGCAACTATTGGCAAAACTTGGGTAACCAAGCTGCAATTTAACCTTTTTGTAAATAGGGAAAAAAATACTTCGAAGATGAATCTCTTCCCGTAATAAACCGATCATTTTTGGCAAAAGATGCGAAACTTTTTAAAAAATAATTGTGCAGTGACATTTTTATAAATAAACAAAACTTATCAACACGTTTTGACATTCATTAAAACTATAACTCACATTCTTTAACACTAGAGCTATCATTATTTAACACATGTACTGACACTCATCTAACGGTTGATGCTTTCCTATAAATAATCAAAATTCCTTTAGATTAAATTAGCAGTGGTTTTCGTGTTTCATTCGAAATCAAGAGTTACGCCTATTGACGCGCATGCGCGGCCAAACGAGTTTATAAAATAACTATATATGCACTTGTAATAAAAAAACACATGAATTGGCACTTTAAAACATACGCACTGTCAATTTTAAAACATGCACCGACACACTTTATCATTCACACTGATTACTAGTGAAAGTAGTATTTTGTACAAGTGACCGTGTTTGCTGAGCGTCAGTTCTAGTATTTTTTTTAGCGCCTGTTGTAGTGTTTTTGAGTGTCAGTTGTTAGTTGTTGTGATTTTTAGTGCCAGTCATAGTGTTTCTGTTTCTGAGTGTCCACGGCGCAAAGTTCCACTTTATAAAGATGAAGATATAAACGTTATATGCTACATCTATAAAGAGCGTGCAGTTGCCCAATTGTTTGATTAGATCAGCAATTTTGAATAGTTGAAAAATCATAATATTAATATAATTTCATAAAGATGAAAATATAAACGTTATATGCTACATCTACAAAGATCGTGCAATTTCCCAATAGTCTGGTTGGATCGACAATTTTGAATAGTTGAAAAATCATAATCGGATGTGTAATGAAACGAGCTCTAATACCCGATCCGCAATTTAATCAAGTGCCACGTACTGACCTATCGAGTACAAACAACTAAGTCAACTTATCTTACCACAGGCCGACCCAAAAGTTCATGTATGTTATTCTATAAGTAGTATTGTGGAGACTTATATCACAATCAATGTTTATTTATTTTCGATGTGGGGTAAGGGACATCAAAGGATGAATCGTTAACCAGATGGACCGGTTCACATTTCATATGAGGTTCACCCTTGAAAATCGGAGGTTTAGATCGGATAATTTCAAATATTATGACTGTTGGGGGCCGTGGTCATTGGTTTGAACCAGTGTATGTGTGACACGTGTGAGTAAATGTGTGTTGTGTGTTTGTTTGTGTGTGCGTCTATGCGTGTGTGAATGTGATGCGTGTTTGTGTGTATGTTCCCCACTTGACAAGTGAAAAAGAGAAGTAAGTTTGTTCTATTTTTCTCGTTAAAAACTAGTTGTTACTAACTGTTAGCTAGTTAGATAAAAAAATATATAACCATTTTGCAAATTGTTCGAGTATAAAACAGCACGACCGTGCAAAGGCCTCAATTCAAAGCCGAATGAAAAGTCATTTGGGCACGACCATGTCATCAAAGAAGCATGATCGCACAATAAAAAACATGGATAAACCGGTTCACGGTTCATTACAGTTCAAGAACATTATGGGTCGTGAACTGCCGGTTCATGCACAACGGTCTTAATAAACGGGGCACAACAAAAAGCACAAAAAAACTCACAAAAATTTGGGCACAAAATGATTTAACAATGTTTGATTAAATAGTAAATTAATAAGTATTGAGTCCTACCATCACAACATACAATCAAACAGTGTCAAATCACTGTGTATCCAATTTTTATTTTTATCTTTAGTATTACTTTAACTGCGTACACTACTATGATTTAAAGAAAGAATAAAAAAATGAATAAAGCAATCATTTTAATTTTAAATTGAAGCATAAGGATGTATAGAGGCAAATCCGGAGAAGATCCAGGCTTTAATAGATATGAAGTCGCCTAGAACGATCCAAGAGATTCAAAGGTTGAATGGTAGGGTGATAGCTTTGGGGCGGTTTGTGTCGCGTTCGGCTGAGAAATGTTTGCCGTTCTTCAAGGTGTTAAAAGGGGATCAAAAATTTTCTTGGGATGAAAAGTGTGAAGAAGCATTTCATAAGATAAAGGAGTACTTGGGAAAACCGCCAATCTTATGTAGCCCGGAGGAAGGAGACCATTTGTATGTATATTTGGCGGCTTCTGATCTAGCGGTTGCAGCGGTATTGATAAAGGAGGATGGCGGCATGCAAAAGCCGGTATATTATGTGTCAAAGGCGTTAAGTGAGGTAGAAGCGAGATACTTTAACGCAGAAAAGTTGGCTTATGCTTTGGTGATTGCGACGCGGAAGTTGAGGGCCTATTTCTTATCTCATCCTGTTACTGTTTTGACCAATGCACCCCTGCGGAAGATTTTACAACAGCCTGATTCAGCGGGAAGGCTCCTAAAATGGTCGATTGAATTGAAGGAGTTTGATATTCAGTATGAGGTGAGAAAGGCAATTAAGGCTCAGGCGTTGGCCGACTTTATTCTCGAAACTTCATTTACTTATGAAAGGGAGGAGATAGAGACTCAGGGGGCCAAGAAGAGGAAGGCCAAGTCGCAGGACCCTGAGGTGGAAGAAGAGCGAGAAAGACCAGCAGGGTGTTGGGAGTTGCATGTTGATGGATCTTCGGCTAAAGACAAAGGAGGAGCTGGGATTTCGCTAAGTTCGTCAGAAAAGGATTGCACATACGAGAAAGCCCTGAGGTTTAAGTTCAACATGACGAACAATCAGGCGGAATATGAGGCTTTAGTTGCGGGATTGGAATTATGCCGAGATATTGGAGTAAAGCAAATAGTCGCTCATTCTGATTCTCAATTGATTGTCAACCAAGTAAGAGGTAGATATGGGGTAGTGAGTACAATTTTGGCGAAATATTGTGAAATGGTAAGGCAGATTTTGAAAAGCTTCGATTATTGGGAACTGGTGCAGATCGACAGATAGAAAAATGAACGGGCCGACATGTTGAGTAAAGCTGCCTGTGACAAAATTGAAGAGTTGCCCAAGAAGGTGGTGGTGGAATTTGTTGAAGAGCCGGCATATGACAGGCCGCTGATAATGGAGATCGAAGTGGGTGAAAAAGATTGGGTAAGCGAGATGAAGGACTATTTGGAAAAGGAAGAGCTTCCTCAAGAAGAAGACAAGGCGAGGATTGTTAAGAAAATGTCGCCCAGGTTTACTGTGCAAGATGGGATCTTATACCGTAAGTCTTTCTCGCGACCTTTGATGAGATGTGTAGAGCCGGGAAAAGTTGATAATGTTTTATTTGAAGTACATGAGGGCGTTTGTGGGGGCCATCCAGGAGCAGGAACTTTGGCTAATAAAATCATGTTTCACGGGTATTACTGGCCAACATTGAAGAAAGATGCGGAAGAGTATGTGAGGAAATGCGATCAGTGCCAGCGACATGCCAACTTTCCTAGGCAGCCTGCGACTGAACAGACACCAATTATAGCGGCTTGGCCTTTTGATATGTGGGGGATAGACCTAATAGGACCTTTCCCCAAGGCCAAAGGAGGAGCTCAGATGGTGGTGGTAGCTGTTGATTATTTCACTAAATGGACAGATGCAAGGGCACTAACTTCTACCACTGAAGACCAAATTATCAGATTTGTAACGGAAGAAATCCTGTGTCGCCATGGAATGCCGCGGACAATCATTTCTGATCACGGGCCACAATTCAGGAAGAAATTTCATGGTTTTTGCGAGAATTTGAATATCAAGCATTGGCAGTCCGCAGTCTATAGGCCGCAGTGCAATGGGCAAGTGGAGGCCGCCAACAAACAAGTTCTGGAGATTTTGTGTAAAAACATAGAAAAAAGAGGAGGGGCTTGGTTGGAAGAATTGTCCACAGCTTTATGGTATGTTAGAACAACGGTGAAGGGGTCGACTGGCGAGATAGCTTTCGCATTGACTTATGGTTCAGAAGCAATGGCTCCCGCTGAGATGGGTTTGCCTACCCATAGGGTAACTTATTATGACGAGATAATGAATGGCGACAGGAGATGTTTCGAGCTGGATTTAAGTGATGAAAAAAGGCTCAGGGCGAGAATGAGAATGATCAATTATAAGCAAAGGATGAAGGCGCAGCACGACAAACAGGTGAATAAGAGATCATTCAGTGTAGGGGATTGGGTGTTGAGAAGCCGCGAAGTTAAAGGAGCGACAGCGGGATTTGCCAAGCTAGACCCGAAATGGGAAGGTCCCTTTCAGATTGCCAAGATTGTACGAGAAGGGACTTATCATTTGAAGGAAGAAGGCGGCAAAGAGGTCCCAAATGCATGGAGTGTGGATCATTTAAAGAGGTATTACCATTGAATCAGTAAGGATAATTTGTCTATTTGGAATTATTCTTATTAAAGTTTTTTTTTATAGCAATTTTGTTGAATCTTTAAATTTGTTCAATGATGAATGAAAATCATATATGTCTTTTCATAGCAATTTGGTCGAACCTATGAATTTTTTCAATCATGAATCTATATGAATATGTGTTGAATATGTTTTGAATATAATGAAAGTATGAAATGTTATTCCTCATATGTATATTACATGGATTAAATCTTATGATTATAATAATGTGTGATTAGTCGCCAATAACATGGCAAGTAAGTCGCTTAGAGAAAAGTCGCCTAAAGACGACTTCACTTTTTCGATGGGAGTATATGTGTATGGTGGTATCTCGCCAAAGGAAAGAAGGTAAAGAGTTTTTGATGAATTATCAAAACAATATTGGATGAATTATGAAAACAGGTGGATGAATAAAGGATGTGAGTCAAGGTAAGTCGTAAAATATCATGTGAAAGAAAGTCTACGGACTATAAAAGATGCGAGTCAGTCTACGGACTATAAAAGATGCGAGTCAGTCTACGGACTATAAAAGATGCGAGTCAGTCTACGGACTATAAAAGATGCGAGTCAGGTTACGAATTATAAAGATGCGAGTCAGTCTACGGACTATAAAAGATGCGAGTCAGGTTACGAATTATAAAGATGCGAGTCAGTCTAAGGACTATAAATATATGAGAGTCTATGGACTATAAAAATGAAAGTCGCCGGACTATAAATGAGGAAAAGTTCCATCTCGCTTTAAGGGCATGAACATAAGCCGTTATGAAAGAGATTTTTATCTCGCCTGAATGACAGGCAAAGAGGGTTTTCAAGGAAAGATATGAGGCAAAAAGAAGGAAATTATTCTAAATGAGAAGCAGAGAAAGATCAAAAAAGAATTAAAGTCAGCGACAAGATGAGTCGCATAATAGGCATTGTAAGTAAAGTCGCCTAAAGACGACTTCACTTTTTCGATGGGAGTATATGTATATGGTGTACCTGTCATGAAAAAAGAGAATTTTGATGAATTATCAAAACAAAGTAATAAGGGCGAGATATAAACGATGAAAAAAGCAAAAGTAAAGCATGAAAGTAAAGGGGCAAGCACAAAGGCCACGAATGTACATTGTTTAAAGGCACGCAGCCCCCAAAAGAAAAGAGAGTAAGTTGTTCAGCCACCAAAGCAAGTTACAAATTGTTCAAAATAAACTAAGTGTCAAAGAAGAAACAAGTCAGATATTGGGTTCATTTGGTGGAGCGGCTTGGGTAGAGCTGGAGGTCGCAAGGTGTGATGTACCCGATTTTTTTTGAAAATCAAACGGAGTCGCCACGCCATTTTTGTTTTAAGGGCCAAAACTTTGAAAAAAGCCCGAGATCAGAGATTTGGGTTCGGAGGTCACGTTACGCGCCGGGAAGGACGTTAGTGTGCACCCGGAACGCCTCGTAAAAACGAGTCTTCCAAACATTCAAAATCCTTTGTTGTGTGTGTGTGTGTGTGTGTGTGTGTTTTGGCCAAAATAAGTTGAAACTGAGGTAAGTAAAAATTGGGAACTCTTTTTAAGGATTTAAACTGATCCCATGATTTTTCGGGTGATTTTTGGGTTGAGATTTGTAACTCAAAAGATTTTTGGAAGTAGAAAACCATTTCTGCCAAAATGAAAAAAGCAGTTGACCCTTGACTTTGAAATGGACTTTAGGGCTTGAAAACTCCAGAATCTGGGAAAAGTCCGGGAATGAAAAATGTTCAAAACACCTTAAAAAGGGTTTCTGTAAAAGAACTTTTCATTTTGGAGATGATTTGAGGGGTCAAAACCTTCTGGAAATCTCAGATCTGAAATCTGGATTTCCAGAGACTGATGAACTGACCTTTAAAAGAAAATTTGAAAAAAGGATTTTTACTCACACAAAAAATAAAGTAAAAATATGTATGGAAAGATCTGGATGTTGGCTACAAAAAGTATTTTGTAGTAAACACCAAATTCCAAGTTTATATATGTCCAAAAATTAGACCATGGACTGAGGTCTGAGAAAATTGCTACTGGACAGCAACTTCTCAAGAGAGAAAATATGATTTTAAAGGGGTTTTGCATCCATGCTTGTCCCCATTTCCCTAGGTTTTGATTAGTGATCACTTGACATTTTAGTGGTGTATCAACTATATCAAACCATCCTTGGGGTACATTAGGACTAAGCACTTCATTTGCTTGGGAAGGGAATTTTATCCTTTGAAAATGAGATTTGATGTATGAAAATGATTTTTAGGGTTTTGAAAATGTGTTTTCTTTGCAAGAAAGTAAGAACACTTTGAAAATAATGTAGATCCTTGTAGAAGATCATCCATGGAGATGAACTTCCATGGTGATCTTCTTGGATCTAAAGCAAGAAGATGAATAAACTACATTTTGTAGCTTGAAAATGCATGCATGGATGAATTTTAGGGTAAGGAGAGGGAGGTTATACCTATCTTCCTTGTGTTTTGTGTTTGAAGGCTTGAATGTGAGAGTGTTTAAGGCTTGAATATGAGAGTGTTTGAGGGTGTTTAGGGTTGATGATTTGAGTTGGTTAAAGAGAAAACAAGTAGATAACAATGAAGTCCTCTATGTTTTCTCTCTAATCCTCCTCCTATAGGGTGATTTGAGCTTGGATTGGTGTATGTATGAGAGTATGTATGAGAGTGATTTGAAGTGTTTGTGAGTGAGTGAGATTTGGGAAAGATTGGAGAGAAAATGGTGGCAATCTAAGGATTCCCACTTGTTTTCTCTCTATATTCGCCGAGTTTCGTTCTTTGTGATCAAATTGTGTTGTGTAAGCGAGAGAGGAGGGTTCAATTTATAGCCCTCTGAAATTGACAAACATGTCCGCGCGGATATGATTGACGGCGTGCCTTTGTTCATTAATTACGGCTTCGGGCTTTGGACGGGAAGAATAAAATTCAAAAATCCGGCGGTTTATGTTTTTCAACTTGCCCAATTCGGATTTTTCTTATTTCTTTTGCTTTTTGAGATTCTTTTCTTGGTTTAACTTTAAATGGCAATGCCCATTTTACCCTAACTTTGTTAGAAAAGTTAGGAATGTTAGGAATGTTAGTAATGTTATAACTTTCATTAATTTTCTAACGAAAATGCTAACAAGCTCAAATTGGAGCACTTACGGTAGCCCTCGGCGACGGCGCTTTCGAAGGAAGCGGGGTCGTCGATAAGAGTAAGGCTCCATATTTTGGCGGGATGATCAAGTGATCGAGTGGCTGAACCTATTTAATAGGCTACCTACGTATCCTTAAGAGGAATCAAGCCGATCGTAGTTCGGGTCTTTCGACTATCTTTAGTTGTCGACCACAGGAGTATTTGTTTTAGGATGTCAACTTTGGCGAGCGAGTTCTACGGTCGATTCTTTGAAAGAAACTTCTGCTTGGGGATAAGAAATGACCCTCTTCGGTCGATGGCTAGGGTTGTATATCCGCTCTGTGAGGATAGGAATGACCATTTTGGTGCAGTGGTGAACCTAATGATAGGCTACCTACGTATCCTTAAGAGGAATCAAGCCGGCCGTAGTTCGGGTCCTTTGACTATCTTTAGTCGTCGACCCTACTGTTTTAGGAAAGTCATCCTAAGATTTGACTATTTTTGGGAAGTCACCCTATGGTCTGACTATTTTTGGGAAGTCGCCCTATTACTTGACTATTTTTGGGAAGTCGCCCTACGGTTTTGACTTTTTTTGGGAAGTCGCCCTATTACTTGACCATTTTGGGGAAGTCGCCCTACGGTTTTGACTATTTTTGGGAAGTCGCCCTACGGTTTGACTATTTTTGGGAAGTCGCCCTACGGTTTTGACTATTTTTGGGAAGTCGCCCTACGGTTTTGACTATTTTTGGGAAGTCGCCCTATGACTTGACTATTTTTGGGAAGTCGCCCTATGACTTGACTATTTTGGGGAAGTCGCCCTATGACTTGACTATTTTGGGGAAGTCGCCCTACGGTTTGACTATTTTTGGGAAGTCGCCCTATGACTTGACTATTTTGGGGAAGTCGCCCTATGGTTTGACTATTTTGGGGAAGTCGCCCTATGATTTGACTATTTTTGGGAAGTCGCCCTATAATCTGACTATTTTGGGGAAGTCGCCCTATGGTTTGACTATTTTGGGGAAGTCGCCCTACGGTTTTGACTATTTTTGGGAAGTCGCCCTATTACTTGACTATTTTTGGGAAGTCGCCCTATGATTTGACTATTTTTGGGAAGTCGCCCTATGACTTGACTATTTTTGGGAAGTCGCCCTATGACTTGACTATTTTGGGGAAGTCGCCCTATGGTTTTGATTTTGGTTTGTCGAATTAGGGGATGATTGCTTTCCTCGTGTTGTGTGTGATAGCGTCTTAGGTGCCTCGAACCTTGATGATGGCGTCTTAGGTGCCTCGAACCTTGATGATGGCGTCTTAGGTGCCTCGAACCTCGATGATGGCGTTTTAGGTGCCTCGAACCTTGATGATGGTGTCTTAGGTGCCTCGAACCTCGATGATGGCGTTTTAGGTGCCTCGAACCTTGATGATGGCGTTTTAGGTGCCTCGAACCTTGATTTGAAATGATTTCCTTTGATGGTTTAGGATAGATGGTCCTCTAGTGGACTTCATTTGAAGGGATCGGTTTTACGTCTGCTGCCGAAGGAAAGGATGACCGTGTTGGTCGAGTGGCTGGACCTAATGATAGGCTACCTACGTATCCTTAAGAGGGAATCAAGCCGGTCGTAGTTCGAAAATTGATGGGGATGGTCTTTGTTGGTTTGACGGTATTTGAGGTTTGACTATTTTTTGGGAAGTCGCCCTAAGATTTGATGATAATGTTCTTTTAGAAAAGTAGTTGATTAAGATATGCTTTCATACTGTCTTTGTGCTTACACACATGGCGAGGCTACGGGCATGTTGATGAAGAGTTGTTAGGTTGCCGTTCGTGGGACGGTTTCTGGCGACGATTTCTTTGTCTTTGGAGGCATTTTGACTGAAGGAGGAGTTTGGTTGAGTCTGCATCTTCTTGGTGATCGTCAAACTTGTAGAGGTTTTTGAGCTTGTCTTCACATTGGGACTTCTTGCTTTTGAGAACTTGGTGTCTCTAACCGCATTGTATTTGAGAACTTGGCGTCCCTGACCGATTTGTATTTGAGAACTTGGCGTCCCTGACCGATTTGTATTGGAGAACTTGGCGTCTCTGGCCGTCTTGTATTTGAGACCTTGGTATCTTTGACCGATTTGCATTTTGAGAACTTGGCGTCTCCGACCGTACTGTATTGGAGAGCTTGGCGTCCCTGACCGATTTGTATTGGAGAGCTTGGCGTCCTTGACCGATTTGTATTGGAGGACTTGGCGTCCTTGACCTGATTTGTATTGGAGAACTTGGCGTCCTTGACCTGATTGTATTGGAGAGCTTGGCGTCTCTGACCGGATTGTATTGGAGAACTTGGCGTCCCTGACCGAATTGTATACACTGGAGGCGGTCTTCATATGTTTGTGGATGTTGGGGGATGTTTTCATCCATTTGAGGTCGTCTTTGGTGAAGATCATCCTTGCCGAAAAGGGGGATTACGTTTGAATTCCTGCATTTGTTAGTGAAGAGGAAGATGCATATATGGCATTCATGATGGCGGATGCATGCATAGAACCAAAAATGATTATGAGATGATGCGTTTATTTGCTTTCGAAGATGCACTTGGCCTAAGCTTTTGGCAGGGAAATTACGATTTATGATTTTCAATCACTTAGGATTTTTCCTATTGATTCAAGTTTTGTGCATGCTATATGAGCCCTGGGGAGATTTTTGTGGGGATGCATGGTGATGAGAGGGGATATATGTGTTGTTGTTGTTTGGGACAAGCTTTGAGTGGTGGGGTGATATCCTTTAGTCGCGGACTGAATTACATGTTATTGATGAGGTCAATTTTGATCTTGGGATGAAGTTGGATTTGAACCCCGGGTCTCGATTGAAATTTCTTTTCGAGTCTCGGACATTTGAAGGCGACGGCGACGGGCTCTAGAATCAAGCATGTTGACATGAATGAACCCTCTTTTGCTTGGGTTAGTTGTGATTTGTGAAATGCGATATGAGGAGATTCCCAATTCTCAACTTTTGATGATGCGGGGAGTTGCCATATGCCAAGTTCTAAAGCTGAAACTCCAAGATAGTTGTTGAGGTGACTAGGCCTTTCTTACGAAGATAGGTGTGACTTGATAAAGCCCCATTCCATGGAAAAGACATGGCGAAAACCACGGAATCTTTCTTTGAATGATTTGATGAAGCCCCGGAGTTTGACAAAGCGTCACTACGAGAGGTCCGGTTAAAGGTTTGGCCCGACATGCGATGAAGTACCGAGCCAATCGATCAACGTGAGAGCCTTGAAGGTGAAGTTGTCATGAAGGGAGAAACCCATCTTTGATACCGACTATGAAACTAGAATCCTCTCTTCGAAGAGTGTCTTCCATATGGGAAGCTGTTAGCCATAGTGGCACTTGGCTTGTTCGTGGCTTCAATCATATTCACACTACTTTTATTTTTAGGGAATGGATTGTTGACTGTATTGGGTCCTTGGGGTCCCCTTTTCGATCGATTCTCATCTTGCCCTTTTCGGGAGTCGTGTTGGAGGTGGAAGAAACCCGGTATCTGTAGCGAGTGCGGTGGCTCGGTTGCGATTATAAGCCCTTTCAAATTTAGCCCCGGAATTGATCATTGCCCGTAGATCCGGATAGGGAAATTGCTAAGTGAGACCCTCGAGATGTGGTTTCGGGCGTGAGCGAAAGATGTCTAGTTGTTCCTCTTCAAAAGGAGGAGTTGCCATCTTGCTTGTAAAAGTCCACGATGTTCTCGTCGGGGCCATGCATTGTTGTCTGCGAGTCAAATCTATTTGCTTCCCACTCCAAGTTGGCTAGTAGTCTGGTCCCATGTAGCCACGGCCTCGGATTTTAAGCGGAAGAACCATTTTAGAGCCTTTGGACTTCAAAGAGGCTGAAATAGTCGGCCAAGCTGGCGATTGGCGCCCCTTTTGACCTTCATTGCCAAGGTATACGTGTCCGAGATGGGTTTTCGGGCATGCGGTGCCATCAAAGAGATCCAAATTAGGCATCACGAATTTGTGGGGAACAAAGGAGTCGGGTTCGTTGGTCGGAAAGCGGACTTCTTAGCGGTCAATTCGGCAATCTGTGCTTTCATTTCCTTGTGTCGTTCCACGAATCAAGCCAAATGAGGGTCTTGTGGTGGAACCATGGCATTCAAACCGGCGGCGAGCTAGAGAGGAGCTACCACGGCGGCATACGAGGTGGAGGGAACGGCCGATCTGGGGACATAGGTGAAATCCTGTCCTTGGCCGAATCACCCGGGGAGCTTGAGTAGGACCACTGGGCAAAGGGATAGAACCTTGCGGCTTGTTGTTGATTTTCAACCGGCAAAGAGGGCAAAGGCGATCTTGATGTAGGCTGGGTAACTCGAATTTCGGAGTGAGGCCCATAAGTAGGCTTAAGTGCGGGCTGCTGTCCACGATTGTTGAATTGCATAGGCGAAGGTGCATGACCGGGGGTGCTGCGGTCTGGTGATTACGATGAAACTGGGATGGAGGCTTGGTAACCCATCAAAGCTTTGAGTGAGGAATGGATTTGTGAAAATTTGTGTGAGGAGCGGGCGAGCTAGCATCATCTGAGGAAGGGCTTCGGCTGTTGCCACTGGAAGGCTGTGGAAGCATTCCAAGCTGTTCTTGCGGAGGCCACGATAGATTGGTTCCAAGGCGAGGTGGGATTCCAATTTCTTTGTGGTATTCGAGGTAACCCCAACCATGAGAAGACATTCCGTGCGATTTTGCCCCCGAGGAGCTGTGAAGCGATCGGTCACGTTAGGCTGCATGGGTCAGTAGTACGTATTTGGGGTTTCTTTGTCCCGTTGAGACGGTCATGAAGGGATCTTATGAGGCTTGTGCGGTGCGGGGATTGGATATCTTGAAGCTGGGTTCTTTGTCGAGGCATTTCAAGCGATGTAACTAAGAAGCTCTGGCGATGCATGCCCGAGCTGCTGAGGCATACCAAAGCTGCTGTGACATACCAGCGACCCCGGCTGCTTTGAGGCATACCATACTGGCCCAAATCGGTGAAGTCAATTTGTTTCTCCAAACGACTGTCCCAGGCCCGAAGCTGTGAATGTATATCAAACCGAAATTTGAAAGGATGGGCGATTCGCGAGTTGAGAAGAGTGTGAGGAAGGTGGTGGTAGTCTGTACGGCCAAGATAGGGATGGGGATCCTTTTCCTCTTCTACCGTGAAAGTTCCATCGGGGTTGAGGGCAATCGTCAAACCAAAATTCCTGACATCTTCCAAGGATGAACATCGAAACCTCATTCGATTGGCACAAGGAGTTTTATGGACTCGGGTTCCAATATTAGTCATAGGAATATGATGAATTTACGGTCTTGGTTAAAATTCCGTCCTCGTCCTTGGACATCAAAGAAGCGCACTTGACTAGCCCATGACCAACATGGCGATCAAATCTCATCTTGCTTGGTGGAGCCTTGGTGCGAAGAGATGTATTTGCGAAGTCTTGATTTGGAAGAAGTGACTTGGCAAAGCCTCGGTCTCATATTTGTGAATCGACACAATTAGAGAGGCTTCAACTTTGGTAGGCACTTGTAGGGCGTGCGAACAGAGACCCAACCCATCTTGTAGCGAGTGAAGAACCAACGTTCTTGAATTATCATGTAGCAAAAGAGGCAACCCATCCTTCCATATTTACTTTATTATTTTCTTTATTCAATTAGTCAACCGGAAGAAAATGTAAAAGCAAGACAATTTTAGGAATGTATACTGCGGGGGCATATATTTTTTTTCGAAAAGTGGGGATGAATCCCGATTTGTATTATTTGATGGCCTCATTTGACGAAGGCACAAAAGAACTCGCTTTGGGTTTGACTCTTTTGAGAGAGCATAAGTTTAGAAAGGTTTGTAAAAGTGTATGGAAGCCCCTGTGACGGAAAATTAGTGTTTAGCTCTATTTTTCCTATAATGTAGAAAAAGAAGACTTGTCGAGACATACGAAAATATGTTTTATTCAAAATGATCACAAGATTGCTTAAAACCCTTTATTAATGTTCGGGTTATTCAACCCCTAATCTCGATATGAACAAACATTTTGATTAATCATGAGGAGAAAGTCAGCGATACCAAGAGTCGAAGTTGGCGAATGGTGAAGAGGATCGTGTATAGGAGAGGCTATTGGTGAGGCCGGATTTTACGGGATTTGAATGTGTTTATGACCGGACCATTTACGGTTGCCTACGTTCCCCTCATTGTGAGGAGCTCGGGTCGCCGTAGTTCGGGTCTGAAGCTGTGTTTGGCTTTAGAAAAGGGGTATGAACATTTGTGGTACTTTTGGTGAAAAGGCTCGGATAGGAAGTTTGGATGATAAGGTGCGGGCCTTGAGGTGATTCCTTGACAAGTCATTTTGAGCGATTCCGTTGCTTCTTGATCGTCGTCCTTCATCGGGGAGAAAGATTTTGGATGCGGCTTAAGGGCTTATGATATGTTTTTGCCGTTGCTTTAAGCTTGCTCCCTTGTTGTCGACAACTTCCGTTCTTCGGGCTTTAATTTTGCCCATATGTCAAACCTTCGATCGGCGGTGCTAGGTCCTTGGCCTCATTTTTTTGAAGCTTTTGTTTTTTTTTGAAGCTTTTTTTTTTTTTTGAAGCTTTTGTTTTTTTGAAGCTTTTGTTTTTTTGAAGCTTTTGTTTTTTTTGAAGCTTTTGTTTTTTTGAAGCTTTTGTTTTTTTTTGAAGCTTTTGTTTTTTTTTGAGCACTTGAGGACGAAGGCAAGCTTCTACTTGAACTTTCTTGATGCATGGGGGCGGAGGCAAGCCCTGTTTTTCGATATGGGGTCGATCTCCCGATCTTTGAGTGACCTTTTGTTGTCCCTTGATGTTGCCGCCTTCGTTGACTTGATCAAGGTGATGATGGGGATATGTTTTGGAAAGTGTATGGCTTGATGGAGGCCTTTGTGAGGTGAGGAAAGTGTATAGGGAGGGCATTAGTTGACTTTCTCGCACCAATTAATTAAAATCTTAATCATTTCCAGAGATTATTTGTTGAGCGATGCGAGTGATCATTTAAAATAAAACCATTTCATTAAATGTAATGTAGGTGTGCAAATAATGTCTCAAGTCTAGCGAGAAAAGAAAAAGACTCTTTTATAGAAAACTTAAGATTAACTACAATGTCCAAGGAGGACTTGATTGAACGAAGAAAGTACTAGAACCTACGAAGGTTGACTAAAAAACATTTAATATTAAAGGATGGGTAGCCCCTAGTCTAGCTACTCTTTGTTGTTGGGTGCCAAGACGCTTGAGCTTTCCATCTTTACATTAACTTCGATTCCATTACTGCAGACCGAGGCGGTGATCGATTACGTGCCCATGATGCTTGGTGGGAGTGGAGGAGTTTGAGGCCATGGAGCGGTGGGGCGAGCACAAGTTGTCCAAAGAAACGGGTCGGAAAAGTCACGGGGACGAACTTTGTCGGCGAGCATATTGATGGAAGGAAGTGAACCTGAGAGGACCTTGAGGGGTATTGGGCTCTGTTTGGGAGGATTCGGCGATGCGGCGGTTGTTTTGAGTGAAAGGGGTGATACTAGGCGGTGTGTCTTCGGGCCTTTCTCAAGCTTGGAAGCGGCATTAGACAAGTGTGCTCACAGGGCGAGGTTGTCCTATCGGATTCTCTCACTTCGGGCACTTGAATTTTGCGCGACAGAATCATTTCTTTGCACAGTTCGACATCTTGGGTCAAAGGAGTGCTAGTACTTATCATAAGATCAAGCTTCTCCTGCATTTGTTTCACTTGCTCTATCAATATTGCCACATGGGGATCAACGGGAACATTCGAGTTCTTGGAACTCGCAACAAGACTCTTATCGGCGAGAGGAAACACGGCCCGGGCGGGTGAAATTGACGGGTGAATTCACTAAGTCCGGTAGACGACAACGGAAAACTTGTGGCATCCGGATTTTCTTTTAGCAACTCATGATCGCATTCGAGGTGGGTGTAGAGGCTTGAACATAGCCACATAGCTCAAGCGATTATGTGAAGCTGGAGCATAAGCTGGCGGTATTCTTTGAAATTGAGGAGCAGTGTGATGGAGCCCAACTCGTTACGAGGAGGCGAGGGCGATGGAGCCCTAATGGCTGAGGAGTCTTTGGAAAGGGCTGAAGAGGAATTGTCCTTGGCAAGGGATCATATGTGGATGGAGGGAGGTGTTGGCCGTGGGATGGAGAGTTATAGGATGAAGGGGCTGAAATCACTTGTTTACGAAGTCTCATCTTCGACCATGACCGAGGAACCATTCGCCTCAAGCATTACTGAACTCCATGGCGGCGGAGAGCATTGATGAGCGAGGTCGGTGTTCTTCATGAATCTTATGGGCGTTTTCCAAAGCCGGGACTAACTCTTCCTTCCTAATCATCGGATTTCTTGTATCCTTACGCTTTACGCCAAATCTGCCATCGAGATCATTATCATCCCATTTAACCTTGGCGTCGATCGTGAACTTATCGGAGGGCGAGAGTTCAAAGCATTTCACCAAATCCGGCTTTGCCATGGCCACATGCTTGTTGCGGTCAAACCATCCATTCTCAACATTTGTTGCGACTAAATCATACGGCTTGTCGAGTACATTGAATTCACGAGTTTGAATCATAAAATTCAATCATGTTTACATTCGCGTTGTTTGGGAAATGATCATTGGCGGGGTTGAGATCATAGGCGCTCGAGTTTGCCCTTCTTAATTAATCCACTGAATCGCCTTTCTCAAAGCATGTACGGTTGTCGGTCGTATGGCCGTGAGTGCTGATGGAAAGCACAATGCTTAGTGGTGTCAAAAGGGATTTTGGGATCCTTGGGGTGATAGTTTCTCATGGGTTCGAGGAGACCACTGCTCTAGCAAGCTATTTAAAACTTTGCTTAAGGGAACACCCAAATCCTCGGGATTCGAGATTTGGTCATTGACTTGGTCACCATTACGAACGGGGTTTGCCGGTTTTGGTCCATTGGGGCGCTCGAAGCTTGCCCGTTTCGATTAACCTTTGAACCGCTCTCTTCAAGACTATGCGGTTGTCGGTCGTGTGGCCATAATGATCATGGAAGGCGCAGTGCTTACTCATGTCGAGAGGTGCATTTGAGCTCCTTGGATGGTAGTCCTTGAGAGGCTCCAAAAGGCCTACCCTTACTAAGCCCTTGAAAATTAAGCCCATGGGCATCCCAAGATCATCAAAACGTTCTCGTTGCCTTAAAGGACCACCATTTCTTGGTTGCTTTTGGGGGCCGTCAATTGTACACAATGCCTTCTTTCCTTTAGGATGTCGGAGCCGTGTTGGAAGGGTAAGGTTTATAGCGGCGAGACATGTTCGGACTCGTAGTCTTTTCCCGTGCACGAACCCTTTTGATGTAATCATCAATGTAATCGTCGAGATTTGACCTTTTGTAAACTTCATTCGTGTCGAGATACACAAGATTGATATGGTGAGATGGCCCGAGTCGAGCGATCGTCGATACTCTCGTTGCTAGGCTTTTCTTGTACCTTCTTAATTGGTTCTACCAATAATCCATTGGACGAGTCAATAGGAACATTAGGATTGCATGACCCCGCCACAAGATTGGCATTAGCAAATGAAACCACATTAGGAAGTACTCTGGTGGGAGGAATGACGATACGAGCATTAAAAGCGTGACCGTAATCTTCCTCATAAGGCACAGCGGTTGCCGAAGATGAAGATATATGGCTCGTAATGGGTGGATACCGGGGAGCGGTGAGTGCGGATCCGAGAAGGCTGCTGAAAACATGAGGTTTGAGGCATCGTAACATTAGGATTGAATGTGTCTTGACCGCAATGAGGAACATGGCTTGCAAGGGAAATGTGTATACTGTACTTGATGAGCGGGAGCGGCTTGCGTAACGGCCGGGTGGAGAATTTGATGAGGAGCATTTGACCTTGTCGGACTTCCCAGCCGGAGGGGCGGGGTAGAGCGATGAAGTGGTGATAAAAGCACAGTGGCCCACGTGATCTTGCGGTATCATAGGGGCCGGTGTGCTTTGAGAATTGGAGGAAGCAAGGCTGGCCCCCTCGAACCATGGAGCACGAGAAAGCAGCTGTCCCATTCCGAGATGGTGACCGAGCGGGCCGATGCGGTGAAGTAGTAAGCGGCCCCTTCAGGCTGCGGGCGAAAGCCAGCGGCTCAATCTGGTGGTGAGACACGAGAGGCACCGGGGCGGGTTGACCTAGATCGGACTGTTGAGGAGTATCGAGCGTAAGGGCCGAGATGTACTTGAACCGACCAATTCCATTGATGGCCCGGGCCAGGCGAGGTTTTGGAGTAGCGAACCGACCCATTCCAAGTCGGGAACAGAAACAGATGATTGAAACCTAAAGGTGAAAACCGAGAGGTGCCGGGGGAAGTTGACCAAGATCGATACGATGAGGCCGAGAGGCGGGTGAGTGATAGGCTTGGGGATGCTTGGCCCATTAGTAGTTCCACACGAAAGGGACGGGGCATTTGATGGTAGTTGGCATGCCGGGAGGGTAATTAGCTCCAATCTTCGCATCAACCGTAAAGGTTCCATTAGGGTGGTGAACAATTGCTAGCCCACAGGTTACGATACTTTCCAATAAGCGGCGATCTGAGCCTCTTGATTTTGTCTTATACGTTCCAACATCGATTCCCTTTGTTCGGCATTTTGCGGATTTTCGGGGTGTGGAGTTGTACGTCCCCCACCGTTCTCCTCTGAGTTCGTCATTACGAAACTTTGAGCTGGAAGCGAAGGAGGAAACCGATGAAGTATCGACTTCGGAATGACCGAGCTTTGAACAAACGATGACCCGGGGTCTCGATCCAAACTTTGCTTCTTGTGGAAGGCACAAAAGGGTGTGGTTCGGACTCGGGAAGCGAAACGAGGTTGGTGTTTGGGCTTAGGGCTCATGCAACATGCGGTTATTTGTTCTTGTTTACTTAAAACATGTTTTATTAACCTAATCGGTTGGAAAAGATTGCTCTTCTTTTCGCGAACTACTCGATTCTGGATCAATGGGCCCCGTCACTACGTCTATAAGCCCCTCGTATTCCACCTGTATTTCGACCTCCCGGGGTGGACGGCCCGGGCGAGGGTCCTATAGGGCAAGCGGGTTCCACCGACCGAAAAGAAAACGATCCTAGAAGTCTGGCGGGTAATCGAGTCTTGACGAGTATTCGATGTAAATTACGGACAAAGGCGACGTCAAAGTCAAGATCGTGTCAGGGGCTCGACAAAAAGTCGGCATGATTTGGGTGATAAATGTCCACAGTTGATCTTGACTTGTCGTCGGTTAAGCCGTAATCAGGCATGGAATAACCGTTAATCCTTGATGACTCGGTGTCATGCTTTGGGAGTCGGTGTATAATTTGTGCCGGTCGAGCCGAAGTCAAGGCGCCGGTCAATATCTTGGTCAAAGTCTGCGGCGGGAAAGCCGGCATGACTTCGGCGATTAGGGACCCGAAAGATATTGAGTCGGTATGCCGACAAAGGCTTGAAAGGAAAGGTCTATACACGGACGGGGCATGACACGGACCGGACTAAAAACCAGCGGGTCTCGGACAAAGTGTGTCACGGACAAGTGCATGGTCGACACGAGGCTCCATGGGATGTTTGGATAGTCTGTGCTCATCCGAGAGGCGTAATAAGACCAAACGGACCGCGACAAGGATTTCCCGGGTTAGGGACGTAGTGTGTAGTGTAAGGTCACGTGCGCGTAGTGTGCAAGCGATCTATCTTCCTTTTACGAGAAAAATAGAAATTTTTTTTTATGTGTCTTAAAAAGGCATGATGCATGATTTTTTTTTTGAATTTTTTTTTTTTTGAAAAAATTTTTTTTTGAAAATTTTATGAACACATAAGCACAAAAATTCCGACAGTTAGGGACATTATTCCGACAGTCAAAATTTTGACTTTTCCGAGGCGGCCAAAAACAAACACGAAAAGCGTGCAAAAATCAACACACAAAGCAAAGGATTTTCAAATGTTGAGGACGGAAGCTTGACCCTCAAAAGCTTTTCTTTTTTTTTTTGAAAATAATGATACCGGTACGTGGGATTGTTAGACCACAATTTATCCCCGACTCGTGTTAGGAGGCGATAACGGGAAGTTTAATGGTTTCCACCAATATACCAAATATCATTTATTTTTTTTAAAAAAAAGCTCATGTCCCCAGCGGAGTCGCCACTGTGATGTACCCGATTTTTTTTTGAAAATCAAACGGAGTCGCCACGCCATTTTTGTTTTAAGGGCCAAAACTTTGAAAAAAGCCCGAGATCAGAGATTTGGGTTCGGAGGTCACGTTACGCGCCGGGAAGGACGTTAGTGTGCACCCGGAACGCCTCGTAAAAACGAGTCTTCCAAACATTCAAAATCCTTTGTTGTGTGTGTGTGTGTGTGTGTGTGTGTGTGTTTTGGCCAAAATAAGTTGAAACTGAGGTAAGTAAAAATTGGGAACTCTTTTTAAGGATTTAAACTGATCCCATGATTTTTTGGGTGATTTTTGGGTTGAGATTTGTAACTCAAAAGATTTTTGGAAGTAGAAAACCATTTCTGCCAAAATGAAAAAAGCAGTTGACCCTTGACTTTGAAATGGACTTTAGGGCTTGAAAACTCCAGAATCTGGGAAAAGTCCGGGAATGAAAAATGTTCAAAACACCTTAAAAAGGGTTTCTGTAAAAGAACTTTTCATTTTGGAGATGATTTGAGGGGTCAAAACCTTCTGGAAATCTCAGATCTGAAATCTGGATTTCCAGAGACTGATGAACTGACCTTTAAAAGAAAATTTGAAAAAAGGATTTTTACTCACACAAAAAATAAAGTAAAAATATGTATGGAAAGATCTGGATGTTGGCTACAAAAAGTATTTTGTAGTCAACACCAAATTCCAAGTTTATATATGTCCAAAAAATTAGACCATGGACTGAGGTCTGAGAAAATTGCTACTGGACAGCAACTTCTCAAGAGAGAAAATATGATTTTAAAGGGGGTTTTTGCATCCATGCTTGTCCCCATTTCCCTAGGTTTTGATTAGTGATCACTTGACATTTTAGTGGTGAATCAACTATATCAAACCATCCTTGGGGTACATTAGGACTAAGCACTTCATTTGCTTGGGAAGGGAAATTTTATCCTTTGAAAATGAGATTTGATGTATGAAAATGATTTTTAGGGTTTTGAAAATGTGTTTTCTTTGCAAGAAAGTAAGAACACTTTGAAAATAATGTAGATCCTTGTAGAAGATCATCCATGGAGATGAACTTCCATGGTGATCTTCTTGGATCTAAAGCAAGAAGATGAATAAACTACATTTTGTAGCTTGAAAATGCATGCATGGATGAATTTTAGGGTAAGGAGAGGGAGGTTATACCTATCTTCCTTGTGTTTTGTGTTTGAAGGCTTGAATGTGAGAGTGTTTAAGGCTTGAATATGAGAGTGTTTGAGGGTGTTTAGGGTTGATGATTTGAGTTGGTTAAAGAGAAAACAAGTAGATAACAATGAAGTCCTCTATGTTTTCTCTCTAATCCTCCTCCTATAGGGTGATTTGAGCTTGGATTGGTGTATGTATGAGAGTATGTATGAGAGTGATTTGAAGTGTTTGTGAGTGAGTGAGATTTGGGAAAGATTGGAGAGAAAATGGTGGCAATCTAAGGATTCCCACTGTTTTCTCTCTATATTTCGCCGAGTTTCGTTCTTTGTGATCAAATTGTGTTGTGTAAGCGAGAGAGGAGGGTTCAATTTATAGCCCTGCTGAAATTGACAAACATGTCCGCGCGGATATGATTGACGGCGTGCACTATTCATTAATTACGGCTTCGGGCTTTGGGACGGGAAGAATAAAATTCAAAAATCCAGCAGTTTATGTTTTTCAACTTGCCCAATTCGGATTTTTCTTATTTCTTTTGCTTTTTGAGATTCTTTTCTTGGTTTAACTTTAAATGGCAATGCCCATTTTACCCTTACTTTGTTAGAAAAGTTAGGAATGTTAGGAATGTTAGTAATGTTATAACTTTCGTTAATTTTCTAACGAAAATGCTAACAAGCTCAAATTGGAGCACTTACACAAGGGCAAGAGCTTTGGCATCATCCAACAGTTTATGTTTCTGCTCAAGTAAATCGCCCCACAAAGCAACAGCATTGGGATCTTTGGCACAAGGAGGGTTCCAAGGCGACTTACCTAATAACGCGTCTTCTTCAGCGAGATCAGCAAGTTCCTCGGGAGAATAAGGAACCAAAGGATGGCCGCGACGACAGTTCTCACTAAAAATAGGCTCTGAACCCCAATGGGCAAGCCTTTCAAGGGTAATGGCAGGAATCTCGTGGGCATCGGCCGCTGCAGCTCGCATAACTTGGAGAGAAGTTTGATCGCCAATATCCACAATGTCGTCTTTTAATTTAGCTATATCGGCGTGGAGAGAAGTATTTTCTGCGACTTTCCCTGCCAATTCTTCCTTCAACTTAGTAATCTCGCCTTGAAACAGTTGAATGTCGGCGGCATGAGTTTTCTTCAAAATCTCGTGCTCGCCAGCAAGTTTGGCAGTTTTCTCCTTGGCTGAATCAAGTTCAGTGGTAACAGTGGTGAGATCAGCTTTGGCGGCATTGAGATCGGTAAGAGTGCGATCAAGTTGATTTTGGGAAGTAGTCAAGTCAATCTTCAGCTTGTCCCGCTCTTTTTCCAGGTTGGTGATCGTAGCATCCCGCCGAGTGACTCTACCTTTGAGGGTATCTTTGTCGCGCCTCAGGATTTGATTAGTGGCTTTCAAGTTATCACAATCATTGTCAAGGCGAGTATTTTGATCACTCATGCCCATGATGGAAGCACCTAGCTGGGGAAAAGCGAAAATTGAAAGTTAAAGAAAGTTACAAAAAACAAAGTTAAGATTAGCCAAGGAAAGAAAAAATGATGTACCAGTGAAAAGTAAAGCCCAGCTTGACAGGCGGCATGATTAGGTTCCATTTGGGCGACACGTTGAACTTGGAGCTGATCACTGGCTCTAATCAAGGCTGCGCTACCCAACATGCATTCTTCCGCACTGCGAGTCTCTTCAATCAGGCCCTTCATGCGGGGAACTCTGGCGATTTCTTTACTAAGTTCATAAAGCCCTTCAAAGTCAAGGGGCTTAGAAAAATTCTCTTGAAGCCAACTGGGAGGAGGAAGAGCGGTTGAAGTATTTGGGTCACGAGGAGTTGAAGGAGAATTAGAGACATTGGTAAGGTCGCAAATTTCCATGTTGGTGGAAGGAGGAACTTCAGTTTGATTGGGTTCAACAACGTTTACTTCCAAAGTGGGAGAATTAGATGGGACAGGGTCAGAAGGGAAAACCTCAACATTTTCTGGCTCAGGGGCGATATTAGTTGGCGGGATGACATTTGGTGCGATATTGCTATCAGTTGTTGTTGAGGTAGAGACTGGCGGGATAACAGCTTCATTGGATGGAGAAATTGAAACGGTGGCAGGATTAGGCGGGATGACTTCTTGTGAAGATGGGGCGACCTTTGTCGAAACAGATGCAATTCTTTTCTGTCGCTTGGAACGAGTGTCTGGATTAGTGGGTTTGGCCCGGGCTTTGGATGAGCTTTGCGACTTTTCCAAAGCCATCTCTTCTGTATCTTTTCCATCGCGAGATATGGGCAGAGGAAGATTTGCAGGAAGGGCGGCAAGAGCAGCGTCGCGAGCACTCGCAAGTCTTTTCCGTCTGTTGTCAGTTTCAAGGTTGGCGGCTTGGCGACTTTCCATTGATTTCGCTCTATGATCTAGAAATAAATAAAAAGGAGGTTAAGAGTTAGAAAAATGACAGTATAAATTAAAGTTGAAAAAGAGCCAAGTTCAAGAAGGAACATACAAAGAACAGTATTCATGGCAGAACAGTGACGAGTACCCTTGCATGACTGGCACTCATAAGCATATTTATTTTCTGTATGTCGCTCCCACCCATCAAAGTGAACGTGGCTTATGGGAACTCGCGGTTGGACGCGGGGTAAGTTGTCAGCAATTCCCACTTGGTTGAGCAACCCTCTATCTCGTAAAATGCCTCTCCAAGAAATGAGAGGTTGGGGAGTGCCATCAGGAGAGTTTTCAGGAAGAGCGACCAAGGCACGAATGGCGGCAATAAGGGCATTGTCACCAACAACGGACGCAGATTTCGATTCAACTTGAGGGTTTATAGGGTAAAGATCGGCGGGATGAGACCACCCCACGCGAGAAACAATAAAAAGAGGATCATCCATCCAGTCATGAACTTTTGTAGGAAGGGGAGTAAGGACCTTGGGACCTCTTTGGTATTGTAGGGAAAGACGGGTTTCTACTACCTCATCTTCAAGTTGGCTGGTTTGTTTGTAGCCTTTGAATAAAGTGAGTAAGGCAGTAGTAGAGGGTTCTTTGCGAAGGGAGCGACAAATGACAATGAAGGCGGTAATGATTCTAAGGGCATTGGGATGAATTTCGGTGATCAGGGCTTGGGCTTTGAATAAGATTTCACAAAGGAAGGGGTCAAGAGGAATTCTAAGTCCTGCTTTAAGCTGGGAAGGGAAAACTACTATCCCATCACGCATTTCTCTTAAATGGGCGAGAGATATGTCGCCTTGATATTCAGAAATTTGGTAAATTGAACTATCTATGTGGTATAGTCTATGCCAATCTGTAATGGGGTTGGGAATGAGGGAACTTTTATCTGGTGCAAGTGAGGATCACGCCTCAGCATGGGCGGGATTGGTGAAGATGGTACCTTCAGTTAAGCGGAGATTTTGAACTTTGGTAGAGGAGGGATTGCTGGAGGCCGCCGCGGGAGAGGAAGCCGCTTGATCAGTCATCTCGCGGGATTCACTGGAAGAAGAAGAAGAAAGGACTGATTTATAATGCATCATACGCTTGGAAAAAGGATCAGCGACACAATGGGATTCAGATGAGTCGCTTAAATTGGGTTCATACTTGTCCTTGATAAATCGAACTAATTCTGTGTGTGAAGTAAAAATACGGGACATAGGGGCTGAAGGTGAAAGAAAGAAGCGGCCTTGGATTTCGAGAGAGTCGATTATCGAAGGATCCACCCAATTCTCAACAAGTAGCCTAATTATGTCGGCCTTGGGCAATCTCGCCCAAGTGGTTCGCAGGCGTCTATATAGACCGCCTGAAACCTGGCATATACCGTACCTAACCCGCCTAGCACAGTTTTTATATCTAGCCATGAAGGGTAGTTTGGGAAAAATTTTATGGGGCAAAAAGAATAATAAGATTCAAATAATTGGGAGAAAAATGGAAATCAAAATTAAGGGTTTAAGGAATACGAAGGGTTTGAGAAGAATTACCTGGCAAATATGAAGGTCGGTCGAAGAAGATGAAAGAACACCGGAGAAAATTGAACAGAACTTCGAGAAATCAAGGGAAAAGGGGCTCCAAAAGTGATTTTAAGTAACAGATGATGAGAAAAATGGTATTTGGAACACAAGTTTATGGTCAAAAACACGAAAGAACGGTGTAAAATTGAGAAAGAATGGTTGAGATCAATGCCAGGGTTCGCCGGAATTTGGGGATTTTGAACAGGAATGAAGAAGAGTAAGAAGAGAGATATGGGATGTAAGTGTGGTATTTATATGAGAGAGGGTTTTTAGGGAACTGATTGACGTGACGTTTGGGATAAAAATTTTAAATTTCCCCCTCAACAATTTGGCACGATTCCCAAATGACGGCGCATTAAAATTTTAAGGGGATCACCAGGGAGTGGACACGTGTATGAGCATAGATTGTTAACTTTTAGGCTTCTTGGAGAAGGAACTATATGTCGCAAGATGGCGAAGAAATGAACATCAAGTTGTTGGCGAGACCATAAATGAATCTCGCCATAAACTTAGGGGCTTCTGATGCTGCCCAAAAATAATTGATGGGCCTGATCCAAGTCCAAGGGCGAGAGAGTAGAATATAGGCCCAAAATGAGAAGAAACCCAAGAAGAATGCAAAGGTAGAGGTGGCCCAAGATGGATCATAAGAAAGCGAGACAGGAATGTATCCCGCTAAGAGTTAGTAATATGGGGGAGAACAAGGTAATAATAGCGAGACATTATGAGGCATGCGGCGAGATAATGATAAAGATTGAAGGCGAGATTTTGTGGTAAGGCGAGACGGGCTATAGGTAACCTTTCCGGCG
The DNA here is from genome assembly GCA_022495995.1 of Adenophora triphylla var. japonica. Lineage (NCBI taxonomy): Eukaryota > Viridiplantae > Streptophyta > Magnoliopsida > Asterales > Campanulaceae > Adenophora > Adenophora triphylla. The sequence continues at coordinate 99,781 of JAFEMH010006099.1, forward strand.
AGAGAGGGATCCCAATTGACGTTATTCACCAGAAGCGGCATATAAATATCTACGAAGTGGGACCCATTAGACGGTTATGCATTGGGATTGATGATCACGTGTTAAGGGTTTACTTTTATAAAAGACCAATGGAGTGGCGACACGTGGCAGGAGGCATGGAACGTGAGGATGTCACATGCAAGGCACGAGGGTAGGGGGTATAAGTATGAGAGGAAGGCTTCATTCCAAAGGTACGTCCATTGTTACACACACAGACACCTTCAATACTGTTGGTTTTCCCCTTTGTCAAGCAACTTCTTATCCTCACGCCGGAGGGGCTTACGCCGGAGCCGCCCCCGGCTTAGTTAACGTTTGAGTGTGTGCAGATCAATCGCAAAAGAAGGAGCCGGAGATATCAAATTTGGACTACAACGGTGAGTTGCTGTTTGAGGAAGTTCCTGGCAACATCATAATCTGAGTCATAATTGCAGAGGCTTATTTTTATTTGTTTTGTTACAACATTCATATCATTTGAGTGTGTTGTTCATGTGGATGTTAATTTATATAAGAAAGATTTACAGTACTAGGTTTTTTTTGCGATATACTCATGGTGCATTGATTTAACAGAAAATTTTGGGGGAAACTAGTTTTCCCAAATATTATAAAAAGTCGTGTTTTTTATTTAAAAAAAATTGAAGGTGCATTTATTTCGATTTTTAAAACAAGACTTTTTATAATATTAGGGAGAAACTAGTTTCCCCCGAAACCTACTCTTGATTTAATCTGTGTCATAATTGCAGAGGCTTGTTTTTATTATGTGTTGATCCCCAAATCTCATATTTTATAATTTTATAAGGAGAAACCTATACAAACTTGACAAGTTCTCTTAAAAGTTACTTTTAGTAAATATTTATATCAATTTTATTTCTATAACCATTTAATTTCCTTAGATTTTCTTAAAGTAAATACTTAAAATGTTTATATCTAAACAAATTCGTGATCATTCAACTTTTTGTTTATACTACTAAGTTATTTTGAAATTAAGTTCCCTCTACGTCCTACGTCCTATGAATAACCTTTTCATGTCCTATGAATAACCTTTTCATATTTGAAAGACATTCTTAAAAAGTTGATTTTTAGTAAAATTTCAGAATTATTCTTGATATTCATTTTGAAATTGTAAATTTATAAATATAAAATGAAATATTAGAAATGGTAAATAATATATTTAGAGATATATTTCAAGACAAAAGAAAGCTATACATTTTAGAATAAAAAATATCATTCATTTTATTTATTTTGAAATGGAGGAAGTGTTTCTCAATTAGACAAAATATCATTTCAAGGGGCAATATAAAGACATCATTTCAAGGGAGTAATATAATATAGTGTGCAATGTTATCGAGTATGAATAAATAAAAGGCATGTATATTTTAAAAAGTTCATTATCATTAGGTACCCAGGATTTAGATAGGGTGCAATAACCAATCTCGATTAAAATGACACAATTTATTCCCAAACGTTTTTTGAGAAAAATCATGGCTACGGGTTGAATTTGACCTTTTGTAATATAGTGTCTTCTAATATCATCAAATTGATTAGGGTGATATTCAGAAATCTTTTTTCTAAGTGCGGGATCGAAGGAAGACTATTCAAATCAACAAATTTGTTACTATCAGAATCTTTCACAGTCACGGAAATAGAATTACTCATCCCAAAAATAGTTCCACCTTTCGTCGATAACTTTCTTTTCAATAATCGCTCCATAATAAACCAATAAGAAATACCACAAATCCTAAAAATAAAATATCAATATCACCATTAATAAAAATAATAATTCTTCATTTGTAAATCTCATTTTGAAAAACTCTAATCTCAAACCCCAAATTAATCAATAATATAAACCCTAAATACAACAAAAAATCAAAATCTCATTTGAAAACACTAAATCAGAAATCCCTAATTACTAAACAACAAAAACCCTAAATTGAAATCTTAATTTGAAATCCCAAAAATTGAAACTTAGTAGAAGCAGCAACTTGAGTGATTAAGACCGGAGGTGGAGGCGGAGGTCGCTGGGAGGTGGTGGACCGTGGCTGTCGTCCGGCGGAATAGGCGTTGGAGGGGTTGTCAAACTCGCTTTTTTTTTCTTTCCTTCGCTTTTTTTCCTACCCTATCGTGTTTTTGACTTTTGATCTTTCGAGCGTATGTTTATGTTCTTTTGTTTAGGCAGGAGTGAGTTGGAGCTGGAAAAGGGGTGTAATTAGTAAGATATAAAAAAATATTAACTGCCAATAAGATTTGGGGGGGGGGTTCACTGCCACCCTCTTAATCATTCTTGTGTCCGCCCATGTTTGATGTTTATTAGTAGTATATGGGTCTTCTATATATCAAACTAAATTCCCACAGATTTTCGATTTAGGATGGGAAATATCATAATCTCCCCCACTTAAACTCTTGTCGTCCTTTGCAAGGTCAATCAATACCTAGATCATACCCCCGATTTAGCTCGCCAGCCTTAAGGCCGGGGTTCTGCTCTGATACCATTTATAACAACTCGATCCCAAGCCCCACTCGCTACACAGGCACCACAGACTGACCCAGTAAGCACCTCCTCAATTGTGTTAACCACAGCCCATCACAGGCCTCCAATGGATGATTTGATGCTTAGTAGTAGTGTATGGGCCTTCTGTATATCACACAAAATTCCCACATATTTTCTCCCAACTTTGGTTTTCTCTTCCTCTTTCTCACCTCTCTCCTTCACCTGGATCTCTCCCTAAACTATCTCTCTCTCTCTCTGGTACTCTCCCTAGAAAAAGATATCCAAAATACTATATTTCTACCAGATATATATTCATTAAAATCCATTTAGGTAATTGTCAGATTGGACCCGCCATTGTTCTTTCCCAAAACCTTTCAACCCAACATTTTTTCTTCCCTTAATTCTTGTTTTTTCCTTCTCTGGTCGTACTACATTTCTGTTGGGTTTTGGAGTTACAAACGTAGCGGAAGGCTTTGAAATAACAAGCAAAACCCTAGCCCTTTTATCCGTCTAACATAAATAGTTAAAACCATGAAATAGAATTTACATACCTTAATGCGATTATGTTGATCTTTCAAAACGGATCTTATATTCAAATCTTATTTGAATCGATGAACAACCTTCGAATGTTTGAACCGTTGATGAAACTTGGATCTTCTTCTTCCTTGTTCTACCTTGGTGATGAATCAACAATGGAGGTCTTCAAGCTTTAGGATATAAAGTAACCTCCCTCTAATGGTGATCCACACGCGAACGAACCAAGAACGCTTCTTGTTGGATTGCTAGATGATCCTTCTGATTATTGAAACACCTTTCAATAATCAATGGCTAATAATATGGAATTTACTTGGAGGTTTTTGATCTTTGATTCATAATCTAGATCCTATTTTAGTGTTTTATAAACCCTAAAATAACATGTATTTTTGGCTGCCACAAAAGATTGTATTTATATCACAATATAAATTCCTAACTATTTGGGACAATCTTTGACCAAACATAAACCTTTTCCACCAAGGAAACCGTGTACGGACAAAACCAGGACGCTGGCACGAGTCGTGCCCAAGCCTAAATTAAGTCGTACCACGATTCGTGATGGAAAAATCACTCGTGCGGATTCTTGTCACGAGTCGTTCCTTTTGTCACGAGTCGTGCCAGGCAAGATCTATCGCACGATGAGTCATGCCAATGGCAAAAGTTGTCGCACCACAAAACAAGCCAGAACTCCATTTCCCAATTTTCAACCAGAATCAAATTCGCTATTTGTGTGTGACCCAAATAGGAATTATATTTATGTTGGTAGTGAGTCGAAACATCGACCTCACAAGATATAAGTGGTTTCTAGCAAACCATTATATCCACTTAATTAATATAACATCAAAGCTTGATTTTCCCGATAGATCAAATGTCACAATCCCTTTGTCCACGATGTCCAATTAAACATGAGTCATGGTCCATGTCAACTCATACCGTTCAATGCTTTCTCGATTCCGAATATGTTTATAATCCAAATGCATTTGATCTCTATCAAATCACTTGAGTATGGCCATACATTTCATCAACACTATTCATCGAGGGGCCCAAGCAAACATCTGTCTCACACAGAGAGGGACAAATCCCATCTTTACTTATCATTCTTCCCTACATGAATCCAATCGTGCCAACATAGCCCTTATTGCTATCCTATTAAAGATAGTGTTAGACTACATCAAACATGACGTTCATCATGTGGAAGACGATGATAATCTCAGGTACAAAGGATTTAATGACACTACTATCATGAGATTTAATCATGACATATATGACTGTTGACCATGTCATAAATCTCATCGGTAGGTCATCTCCAATACTTGTTCTCTAGAAAGTATCCATAAGTGTAACGTGCATCACATGCATATAATCATCTCCATGATTATCCATTACCAACTTATACTAGTTATTAATAATAACTAGGGAGAGTTCAATATAATAAACATGTAAACATATAATGAACCAAATAAAATTTCTCTATAATAAATGATAAAGACGATTACATAAGGCATTGATTAGTCATAATTATCAACGGCCTAGGGCATAACACCAACAATCTCCCACTTGCACTAGGCCCAATTTCCTAGGTATCATATACCCATGGACCTAACATGACCATCATGCTTCTTCTTGTACGAGGGTCTTTGTAAGGGGATCCCCAATGTTATCGTCGGTAAATACTTTGCATATCTTAACATCTTCTCATTCTTATGAATTCTCGAAAAAACGTCTAAGTATGTGTTTGGATCGCTGATGTGACCTTGGTTCCATTGCTTGCACAAATGGCACCACAATTGTCACAACAAAGTTCCACCGATTAGTGATACTTGAAACATTTCCAAAATACTAAATGAACTTTTGATCCAAACTGCCTCTTTTAGCTGCATCAGATGTCGCTAAAAATTCAGCCTTAGTTGTAAAATCGGCTACGATTTTCTGCTTGGAATTCTTCCAACAAAACTGCACCTCTAATAAGCATAAACACAAATCCTAATTGCGATTTTAAATTAACTTTGTCTGTTTGGATGCTAGTATTTATGTAACCCTTACAACAAGATTAACTTCCAACCTTACAAATACCAAGAACGTATCCTTAGCTCTTCTTAAGTACTTAAGGATCATCTTAACTGTCATCCAATGGTTCTCAACAGGATTAGATTTGTATCGACTTGTCATGCTTAGATCATACAAGACATCGGGTCTAGTACAAATCATGACATACATGACAGATCCAAATGCCAGAGCATATGGAACTTCATTCATTCCCTTTTGCTCACCAGTTGTCATAAGACAATGAGTATTGCTAAGAGTAACACCATGACCCATTGACAAGTTACTTTTCTTAGAATCTTCTAAGAACCTTATCAATGTGAGTACTTTGACTCAAACCAATTTATCCTTTTGATCTATCTCTATAGATCTTGATGCCAAGGATGTAAGCGACTTCACCCATATCTTTCATTGAGAAACCTTTCCTTGACCAAGACTTGACAGTCTTTAGTGCCGAAACTTCGTTTTCTAATGATTAAGATATCATTGTCATATAACAATAGAAATAATACTACACTCTCACTGAATTTCATGTATACACAAGGTTCATCTTCGTACTTGATGAAGTCAAACTCTTTGACTGATTCATCAAAATGAAGATTCCAACTCCTCGAACCTTGCTTCAACCCAATAATTGGATCTTTGCAACTTGCACACTTTATTAGAATTTCTTGAATCAACAAAACTTCGGGTTGTGTACTATACACATCCTTAAGAATCTTTCCATTTAGGAAAGCCGTTTGACATCCATTTTTCATATTACATAGTCACAATATGCGATTATGGCAATTGAAATTCTAATAGACTTCGGCATTGTAATTGGCAAAAAGGTTTCAACATAGTCAATACTATGAATTTGCCTAAATCCCATTGCTACAAGCCTTAGCCTTGAAAGCATACACCTTCCTATCCATGTCGGTCTTGAAGACCTACTTGCACCCTTTAGTTTTTACACCTTCAGGTAGCTCAATCAAGTTCCAAACTTGATTATCAAACATGGATTGTAATTCAGACTCCATGGTTCCTAACCATTTATCCGAATTAGGAGTGGACATCGCCTCAAGATAGGAAGTAGGATCATCATTCTCAATGAATTCCACTTTATTACTTTCCGATATGAGAAATCAATATTTCTCAGGTTCGGATCGTAACCTATCCAATCTATGATGGACTTGTGCATCTTGAACCGGTTCCACAGCTCCTTGTGAACTTGGTTCCATCTCTACTTTTGGTTCCATGTCAATTTCAGGTTCTTGAACTTCTTCAAGATTAATTTTACTCCCACTAAATTCTTTAGTGAGAAACTATTTCTCAAGAAATGAATCATACAGAGCAACAAACATTTTGTTCTCTTTGCGGTTGTAAAATTAATATCCGAAAATAACCTTGTCATATTTTGGTGCTAACTTATCAGAGACAAGTCTCTTCATATAAGTTTTGAAACCCCAAATCTTCATGAAAGACAAACTAAGTTTTCTTTCATACCACATCTCATGTGGGCCGGGTCTTAGGAACTGATTTAGTAAGGACTCTGTTCAGTGAGAACGCAACATTCTCTAATGCATATCCTCAAAAGAAAATAGGAAGGTCAACTTTTACTTATCATCGAACGAACCATGTCTAACAAGGTTCAATTCCTCCTTTTAGACACAACATTCATAGTAGTGTTCCGCGTGGAATCAACTCTGAAACAATTTCACAGTTTTGAGATGATTGTCAAACTCTTGGCTCAAATATTCATTACCTCGATCTAATCGGAGTATTTAATTATTTTGCCAAGTTTGTTTGTACTTCATTTTGAAATATTCTAAATATCTCAAACGATTCACTTTTGGACTTCACCGGATAGACATAGTCATATCTAGATAAGTCATTAGTGAATGTAATAAAATACCGAAATCTTCCCTTAGCAATGCTACTTAATGGTCCACATACATCTCATGTACTAGAATCAATAAGTCACTAGCCCTCCCACTACTCTTAGTGTAGGGTGGTTTGGTCATTTTAATCAATAAATGAGATTCACATACCTCAAATGATTCATAATCATATGACTCTAAATGTCCATGTTAATGGAGTTTAGATATATGTTTCTCATTCATATGACCAAACCGGCAATGCCATATGAACGTGTTGTTCACATCATTCGGTTTAAATTTCTCATTTATATTATAGATATCTTCAATATTATTTTGTTTATTAACATCAATGATATAAAGGTCATTAAATGAATCTGCAATACTATAAAGCATATCATTTAAATATATAGAAACTTCTTATTCTCAATAAGAAAACTATATCCTTCATCATCCATATAAGAAAGGAAAATAATACTCCTACCCAAGTCCGGAACGTAGTAACACTTATTCAAAATAAGTACTAGTTCACTAGGAAAAAGTGACTTCATAAGTCCCTATTGCTAATGCAGCAACTCTTGCTCCATTCCCATGCATAGGTTTAATTCACCTTCTTTGAGTAGCTTTCTATTCTTTATTCCTTGCACATTTAAACAAATGTGGGATCCATATCTGATATCATATACCTAAGAACAAGAAGTCGAAAGGAAAATATCTATCATATAGATACTTGAAGTAGTAGAAATCATATTACCCTTTTTCACCTTTTAGGCCTTCCTAATGAGCCTTGCAACTTTGCTTCCAATGACCAATCTCATTACAATGGTAGCAAACTGCATCCTTTTGAGACACTATTGGGTTTAGCCTCTTCGACTTTGGCAACTTTTTCCCTAGGTTTAGTAACCTTTGCTTTACCTACTTTGTGTTTCCTTTTAAATCCCTTTCTTGTGTTAACCATTAACACAACAAACCTCTCTTGCCTAGCTTGCACTTGGAACATTTCCTTTGTGCGTTGTGCTAGAACAAAAGTAACTTCCATGTGTTCAAGGTCCTTCTCAAGAGCCTTACACATGGTGGCAAGCATAAGCAAACAACATCATAGGAATCATCTCTATGTTTCTTATGTTGCTCCTTATCTGCCCTTTGCAACATTTGCAGTGGGTTCAGCAGGAATGGGTTCGTCAAGAACGTACAGATTTGCCTAAGAACAATTCTTAAGCTTCTGATCCAATCAGAATATTCTGTACCGTTCTTTTCGAACTTGTCCTTGATAAGTACGAATCACAATTTATTGTGTAATGTTATTTCTACAACAAAATATGCAAACCATATGAACACATATCAATATCGACACATTTATCATCTAAGAGCAAATAATGTATTTTACAAATACTCCCACTAAATTATATACCTTCAAATACAAGCATGTATCATATAATTATAGTGGGCTAAGATCCATATTTCACTTGATTTTGGTTTAACTGAGTCAATGCCCGAAATCAAGCTATTTAGGTAGAAACATCAATCATATCTCTATATATGACTCTTAGATCTTTTATGAGATTTTCTTAGACATCATATGTCAAAAACATGTTTTAAATCTCATCTATGCCTTGGGTCAAATCTCATTTGAAAGCACCAATTAAGTCAAAACCTTTTTCAAACGTATGAGACATGGAACGATGCACCTAACTGAGTCAAAACTACATCAACCATTATCTCATCTTGCTCACAAATTAAGATATACTCCCTCCGTCCCATAAAACATTACCCCTTTTACTATTTTGGGCGTCCCACTTTAAAGTCCCACTTTCGTAAAAAGGAATTTTTTTAATACTTCTTTATTCATGGGACCCACTTGTCATACTCACAACACTTTTCAAATTTACTATTCTCTCCACTCATTCTCTCTCCTTCCACTCACAACACCTACTTTAATAACATTATTCCTTATTTTCCGTTCTCAACAGTAAAGGAGTAAAGTTTTGCGTGACGGAGGGAGTAAGATGCACCCAACTGGGTCGAAACTACATCAAATACCCTAAAATTTCACAAGTGTTCTAATCAAGGAATGACATAAGTCTTAAATATTTAGAAGGTATTACACATAACAAAAATCGCATGGTTGTATATGAAACTTATGTGTACATCATCATGAACATGGGATTTTCACATAAAAACTACTTTAGGATCATACCAATAATCATGTAATAAATGACAATTATTAACTACATAATTATTCTATTCTCAAAATATATGGATTCAAACAATCATGTTAATCATATTAAAATGAACATCAAATCCTAAACAAACAATTTGTTTCAATTTGAGAATTTACTAATCTTTTGTTTAATCAAATTAAACAGATCATTACCCATGTAAAAGATTAATCACATTCACCAATTATTAATCATGATCATGGCATATCACATATACTTTTTTTCTCAAAACAACACACATAAAATCATAGATCTATTTCACATGTAGCATATAAAACATTTAATCATATTAAATCTAGCATGCCAATTTTAACCTAATCATGATAAGACGCGGCTCTGATACCACCACTGTTGGGTTTTGGGGTTAAAAACGCAGCGAAAGACTTAGAAATAACAAGCAAAATACTAGCCCTTTAATCCGTCTAACATGAATAGTAAAACCATGAAATAGAATTTACATACCTTAATGCGATTATGTTGATCTTTCAAAACGGATCTTAGATTCAAATCTTATTTGAATCGATGAACAACCTTCGAATGTTTGAACCGTTGATGAAACTTGGATCTTCTTCTTCCTTGTTCTACCTTGGTGATGAATCAATAATGGAGGTCTTCCAGCTTTAGGAGATAAAGTAACCTCCCTCTAATGGTGATCCACACGCGAACGAACCAAGAACGCTTCTTGTTGGATTATTAGATGATCCTTTCGATTATTGAAACAACTTTTAATAATCAATGGCTAATAATATGGAATTTACTTGGAGGTTTTTGATCTTTGATTCATAATCTAGATCTCTATTTTAGTGTTTTATAAACCCTAAAATAACATGTATTTTTGGCTGCCACAAAAGATTGTATTTATATCACAATATAAATTCCTAACTATTAGGGACAATATTTGACCAAACCAAAACCTTTTCCATCAAGGAAACCGTGTACGGACAAAATCAGGACGTTGGCATGAGTCGTGCCCAAGCCTAAATTAAGTCGTACCACGATTCGTGATGGAAAATCACTCGTGCGGATTCTTGTCACGAGTCATTCCTTTTGTCACGAGTCGTGATCATGAGTCATGCTCGTGGTCACGAGTCGTGCCAGGCAAGATCTGTCGCGCGATGAGTCATGCCAATGGCAAAAGTTGTCGCGCCACAAAACAAGCCAGAACTCCAATTCCCAATTTTCAGCCAGAATCAAATTCGCTCTTTGTGTGTGACCCAAATAGGAATTATATTTATGTTGGTAGTGAGTCGAAACATCGACTTCACAAGATATAAGTGGTTTCTAGCAAACCATTATATCCACCCAATTAATATAACATCAAAGCATGATTTTTCCGATAGATCAAATATCACAATCCCTTTGTCCACGATATTCAATTGAACATGAGTCATGGTCCATGTCAACTCATACCGTACAATGCTTTCTCGATTCCGAATATGATTATAATTCAAATGCATTTGATCTCTATCAAATCACTTGAGTATGGCCATACATTTCATCTATACTATTCATCGAGGGACCCAAGCAAACATCTCTCTCACACAGAGAGGGACAAATCCCATCTTGACTTATCATTCTTCCCTACATGAATCCAATCGTGCCAACATAGCCCTTATTGCTATCCTATTAAAGATAGTGTTAGACTACATCAAACATGACGTTCATCATGTGGAAGACGATGATAATCTCAGGTACAAAGGATTTAATGACACTACTATCATGAGATTTAATCAAGACATATATGACTGTTGACCATGTCATAAATCTCATCGGTAGGTCATGTCCATTACTTGTTTTCTAGAAAGTATCCATAAGTGTAACATGTATCACATGCATATAATCATCTCCATGATTATCCATTACCAACATATACTAGTTATTCATAATAACTAGGGACGCAGTTCAATATAATAAACATGTAAACATATAATGAACCAAATAAAATTTCTCTATAATAAATGATAAAGACGATTACATAAGGCATTGATTAGTCATAATTATCAATGGCCTAGGGCATAACACCAACAATTTCAAACTAATTCTCTTTTTCTCTTACTCTGATAATTTCTAGAAACGGATTTGTTAGGTTAGTTTTGGTTTAAAACATCAAAGTAAAGAAGAAACATTAAACGTTTGCTTGAAAATTTGTTCAAGTAAAAGCTAAATATGAGGGTGGTTTGAGAGGAAGCTTCAGATCTTGTGAAGTGGTCTGATTGTTGGGAGAGATGGAGACATTATTAGTGAGTTTGTTATGTACATTTGCCGTAATAGTTTTACTCTTGCTATATCTATAGTTAAATATTTCTACCCATAAAAATCTCCCCAAACTAAAGAGAACAGAAACACATATATATATATAACAAACTCACTATTTATAGTGTTGATAAAAAAATCAAAGTGTGACATTTATATCCATTCCCATCCCGAATTATATGAATTCAAGTTGTGCAAACAAGTTATAGAGAACACATCACTAGATCATGCACGTCAACTCCAAGGGTTACTTGGCTTTGATCTAAACAATCCATTTTTTGCAACAATTTTAGACACCAAATGAAGTTGTGCAAGAACTACAAAAAGTATAAAGCCAAAACTAAAATTAAAAAAATTCTAGTCTGTTATTGTACCTAAAATTTACATAGTTTGATCAAACAACTGATAAATGACATTTATCAGTTTTCTTAAATAGTGTTTGTGTTTGGTATTTGTTTAAAAACTGATAAATGTTATTTATCAGTTATTTCTTAAACGATTTTTGTACAAAGTGTTGGTTATCCAACTGATAAATAACATTTATTAAAAGTTTTTATACTTGATATTTGGTTAAACAACTAATAAATGGCATTTATCAGTTATTTTTAAGAATTTTGGTAAGTGTTTGGTTAAACAACTAATGAATGACAGTTATCAATTTTTAAAGAGTTTTTATGCTCAATATTTGGTTAAACAGCTAATAAATGTTGTTTATCGGTTAGTTATTTCTAAAGATTTTTGTGCTAATTGTTTGGTTAAACATCCGATAAATGGCATTTATCATTTTTTTTTAAAAGAATTTATGTGCTTGGTATTTGGTTAAACAACTGATAAAAGTTATTTATCAGTTATTTTTAAGGATTTTTGTGTTAAGTGTTTGATTAAACAACTGATAAAAGACAGTTATTAGTTTTTAAAAGAGCTTTTATGCTTGGTATTTGTTAAACAACTGAAATACAAAGAAATTGTGATTTATAAAATATTAATTATATCATGAGTGTAATTGTTTGATTCGTATTAACGATACGATTAAAACTTTGTTTTTTGAATTATTTTTTCGATATCTAGATTTTTTCGAGATTACATTTAAAAGTTTTGGGGGAAGAGAGAGAAAGAGCGACAGCAAGGAGAGAGGATAAAGCGCGTGCACGCGTTTGCGTGTGGAGGAGGGGAAATTTGGTTCAGTCACATTATCAAAAACTTTTTTGTTAGTTTTCAACTTTTTTTTTTTTTGTAGTATTCATTTTCAAAAGAACTTATTGGTAAATGTCTCCTTAAATTTTTAAATATTTATATAAAACTTCAAATTATGTTTAATAATATAATCTACATTTTTGTATATGTATATAAAAGATTATTAGTCACTATCTTATTATGACAAAAATGATATTTTTTTATTTTTGACAAATTACAACATTTCAAATATAAAGTTTGGGAGTGGGTTCGAACCCTGGACAAATACAAGGGCCTATGACATCGAGCCAAAGGTTTATCGATTGGAAAAAAATATTATTATCATTACATAGTGAAATGGTAAATATTTTTTTGATGTTTTAAACTAAACAGGGCTGGCAGAGCGGGACGGCTCAGGTTTCTGCATAACTGTGGCTGGGCGGGTTCGGGTTTTAGAAATTTCATTTAGCAGCGGGTTTGGGAAATGTCAAACCCGTCCGTTGCCATCCCTATAGGGATGCAATGATTTTAATGGAACAATTTGATACTGCTTCAGATCAATGTAGCACGTTTAAAATAATATAAATATTTTACTACAAAATAAAATATTTTTGTCAAGATCTTAGAAAAAATGCATTTTTTTCTAACCCTTAATAAAAATGATTTTATAAATGCACGGCGACATTTTTTGTAAATAATTAAAACTTCTTTCAACATATATAATGTAATATTAAAATGTATTTAAAAATGTATTTCTTCTTTTTATTTAAATTTAGTTAAAAACTAACTTTAGTAAAAAACATGAGTCATGACAATATCAAATGTCTATTTTGCCCCTTTAAATTCCTATGCGAGGCACATGACTCATTTTTTTTAATGAAAGTTAGTTTTTAACTTATTTTAAATTAGATTGCAACAAATTGATAATGTTGGTTAGGGTTGCAAAATTGACACTATTGGGAACCACATTGCAACTATTGGCAAAAATTGGGTAACCAAGCTGCAATTTAACCTTTTTGTAAATAGGGAAAAAATACTTCGAAAATGAACCTCTTCCTGTAATAAACCGATCATTTTTGGCAAAAGTGTTGGGTTTCGGGGTTACAAGCGCAGCGGAAGATTTACAAAAAAACACAAAATCCTAGCCATAAATCCGTCTAATATGAATAGATTAAAATATGAGTATAGATTTACTAACTTTTGTTGCGAGTTTGTTTTTCGTACACGAATCGTGATTCACCTTGAGTCGTAGACGAAACTTTGATCTTCTTCCTTGTTCTTCCTTGTGATGAATCAACAATACTAGGCCTTCAAGCTTTAGGTGATAAAGCAATCACCCTCTATCGGTAAGTCATCAGTGAATGTAATAAAATACCGAAATCCTCCCCTAGCAATTCTACTTAATTGTCCACATACATCTGTATGTACAAGGGCCAGTCACTAGCCCTTCCACTACTCTTTGTGTAGGGTGGTTTGGTCATTTTACCCAATAAACAAGATTCGCATATCTCGTATGATTCATAATCATGTGAGTCTAAAAGTCCATCTTTATGGAGTTTAGAAACACGTTTCTCATTTATATGACCAGGCCGGCAATGCCACATGAATGTGTTATTCACATCATTCGGTTTAGATTTCTTATTTATATTATAGATATCTTCAACATCATTTTGTTTCTCAACATCAAGGATATAAAGGCCATTAAATGAATTTGCCATACAATAAAGCATATCATTTAAATAAATAGAAAACTTCCTATTCTCAATAAGAAACATATATCCTTAATTATCCAAACAAGAAATAGAAATAATGTTCCTACTCAAGTTCGAAATGTAATAACAATTGTTCAAAATAAGTACTAGTCCACAAGGTAAAGTAACTTCATAAGTTCCTACGGCTAATGCAGCAACTCTTGCTCCATTCCTCACACGTAGGTCCACTTCACCGTCTTTGAGTAGCTTTCTATTCTTTAGTCCCTATGCATTTAAACAAATGTGAGATCCACATCCGGTATCCAATACCCATGAACTAGAAATAGAAAGGAAAATATCTATAATATAGATACCTGAATCAGTAGCAATCGTATTGCCCTTCTTCGCTTTTAGGCCTTCCTTATAAGCCTTGTAGTTTCGCTTCCAATGACCAACCTCTTGGCAATGGTAGCAAATTGCATCCTTTTGAGACACTTTGGGTTTTGCCTCTTCGGCATTGGCAACTTTTACCTTAGGTTTAGCAACCTTTGCTTTACCTTCTTTACCTTCCTTTTTGAACCATTTTCCTTTGTTAACCATTAACACATTTGCGGTACTAGGCTTCTTGATATTTTTCTATTCAGTCTTAAGCATCGCATGTAATTCTGACAGATTTTTCTCCATTCCACTCATGTTATAGTTCATAATGAAATGACCATAACTTTCAGGCAATAAATTTAATATCATATCCGTTGCGAGTTCCAAACTCATAGGATACCCAAGCCTATCAAGGTGCTCAATATATCCTTTCATTTTAAGGACATGAGGACCTACCGACTGCCCCTCTTGCATCTTTCATGCATTAAGAGCCTTCACCACATCATACCTCTCTTGCCTAGCTTGCACTTGGAACATTTCCTTTAAGCGCTGTGCTAGGTCAATAGTTGCTTCCATGTGTTCAAGGTCCCTCTGAAGAGCCTTACACATGGTGGTAAGCATAAGGCAAGCAACATCATTAGAATCATCAACATGTTTCTTATGTTGCTCCTTATCTGCCCTTGCAGCATTGGTAGCAGGTTCTGTAGGAATAGGTTCGTCAAGAACGTACAATTTCTTCTCTTGCCTAAGAACAATT
The DNA here is from genome assembly GCA_022495995.1 of Adenophora triphylla var. japonica. Classification (NCBI taxonomy): domain Eukaryota; kingdom Viridiplantae; phylum Streptophyta; class Magnoliopsida; order Asterales; family Campanulaceae; genus Adenophora; species Adenophora triphylla. Next base: position 115,209 of record JAFEMH010006099.1, read on the forward strand.
CTTAAGCTTCTGATCAAATCAAAATAGTTTGTACCGTTCTCTTTGAGCTTGTCCTTCTCAAGGACGAATCGCAACGACATGGGTTGATTATTGTGAGATGCCATTCTACAATAAGATATACAAACAATATGAGAACATATAAGTATCAAAACATTTACCATCTAAGAGACAAATAATGTATTTCATAAATACTCCCACTAAATTATACACCTTCAAATACAAGCATGTATCATATAATTATAATGGGCTAAGATCCATATTTCACTTAATTTTGGTTTAACTGAGTCAATGCCCAAAATCAAGCTATTTAGGTAGATTACACTTATCAATCATATCATATATGACACTTAGATCTTTTATGAGATTCTAGACATCATATGTCAACATATGTTTTAATCTCATCTATGCCTTGGGTCAAAACTCTTTTGAAAGCACCAATTAAGTTTAACCTTTTTCAAACATATGAGACACATAGAATGATGCACCCAACTGAGTCGAAACTACATTAACCGTTATCTCATCTTGATCTATATTAAGATATAATGATTCACCCAACTGAGTTGAAACTACATCAAAATACCCGAATATTTCACAAGTGTTCTAATCAAGGGGTGGCATAAAACTTAAACATTTAAGAAGGTTTTTCCATAGAGCAACAAACATCGCATGGTTGTATATTAAACTTATGTGTACATAATCATGTTATATCGCATATAATTGTTTTCATAAAACAATATACATAAAATAATCAATCTATATCATCAAGCATGTTAAAGCATATAATCCAATTATATCTAGCATGTTAATTTAACCAAATCATGATTAAACGTGGCTCTGATACCACTGTTGGATTTCGGGGTTACAAGCGCAGCGGAAAATTTACAAAAAAACACAAAACCCTAGCCATGAATCCATCTAATATGATTAAAATATGAATATAGATTTACTAACCTTTATTTGTTGCGAGTTTGTCTTTCGTACACGAATCGTAATTCACCTTGAGACGTAGACGAAACTTTAATCTTCTTTCTTATTCTTCCTTGTGATGAATCAACAATACTAGGCCTTCAAGCTTTAGGTGATAAAGCAATCACCCTTTATCGGTAATCCACACGCGAACGAACCAAGATCAAATCTTGTTGGATTGCTAGATGATCCCCAATTGTTGAAACTCTTTTCAACAATCTATGGCTAATATGGAATTGAATCTAGGGTATTTTGATCTTTGATTCGTAATCAAAATCAAGAGATTTATGTTTCTCAAGCCGTAAAATTCGAGTCTCTTAGCTGAGGCAAAATGGTATATTTATACTTTATAAATATCCCTAACACTTAGGGAGAAAAACCCTAATCCAAGCCAAAAATGGACCTTCAACAACAAGGCATGAATTGTGCATATGTGCACGACTTGTGCCTATGTGCACGACTTGTGCCTATGGGCATGACTCGTGATCACGAGTCGTCCCAATGGGAACGAGTCGTTCCTTCCTTAATTCAAGTCCTGCACGACTCGTGATCAGGAATTCACTCGTGCTGATTGATGGCACCAGTCATGCCTAAGGGAACGAGTCGTGCCTAAGGGCACGAGTCTTGCTCCTGGTCACGAGTCGTGACAATCATCGGATTTTCCAGATTTGAGCCATTTTCAATCCGTTCTTTGTGTGTAACCATATAGGAATTATATTTTATGTTGGTAGTGAGTTGAAACATCAACCTCACAAGACATAAGTGGTCTCTAGCAAGCCATTATGTCCACCCAATTAAATATAACATCAAAGCTTGATTTCTTGATAGATCATTGTCACAATCCCTTTTTCACAAGATGTCATTTTGAACATAAGTCTTTGTCCACGTCAACTTATATTATTCAATGATTTCTCGATTCTGAATATGTTGATAATCCAATTGCATTTGATCTTTATCAAATCTCTTGAGTGTGGCCACACATTTCATCAATACTATTCATTGAGAGGCCCAAGCAGACATCTCTCTTTACGAGGGATAAATCCCATCTTGACTTATCATTCTTCCCTACAAGAATCCAGTCGTGCCAACATATATGTTGGCACGAATGGATTCTTGTAGGGAAGAATGATAAGTCAAGATGGGATTTATCCCTCGTTATATAGCGACGGAATGATTCCGTCGCCGGTTATTCCGTCGCTGGTTATTCCGTCGGTAAAGACTCAGTTTCTGGTAGTGATAGCCCTTATTGCTATCCTATTAAAGATAGTGTTAGACTACATCAAACACACCGTTCATTATGTGGAAGATGATGATAATCTCAGGTACTAAGGATTCTAATGACATGACTATCATGAGATTTAATCACGACATATATGACCATAGACCTTGTCATAAATCTCATAGATGGGTCGGTCTTGTACTTTATTCTCTAACAAGTACCCATAAGTGTAATTGTGATGATGTGCCATTCGCGGAAAAATTCGATTTTTCGTTTCTTTGAAAACCAAATAAAACCGGAAAACGGAGTCGCCACGCCATTTTTGTTTTAAGGGCCAAAACTTTGAAAAATGCCCGAGATTAGAGATTTGGGTTCGGAGGTCATGTTACACGCCGGGAAGGACGTTAGTGTGCACCCGGAATGCCTCGTAAAACGAGTCTTCCAAGCTAAAAACCATTTGTGTGTGTGTGTGTGTGTGTGTGTTTGTAAGTGCTCCAATTTGAGCTTGTTAGAATTTTCGTTAGAAAATTAACGAAAGTTATAACATTTCTAACAATTCCTAACTATCCTAACATTTCTAACAAAGTGAGGGTAAAATGGGCATTGTTATTTAAGGTTAAACCTTAAAAAGAATCTCAAAAAGCAAAACAAAAGAAGAAAACCAAAAATGGCAATGGCTGGAAACACAAAAAGCTTGTTAATTTGAATTTTGAAAAGAAATATTCTTCTTGTCCAAAGCTGAAGCTGCATTTAATGAACAGTGCACGCTGCCTGGATCCATCCGCGCGGATGAGTTTGCATTTTCAGGAGGGCTATAAATTGAGCCCTCCAGTCACAAAAATAAGGAGGAAGAACACATTTTGCACCGAACCTCTGGCGAAATATAGAGAGAAAACAGTGAGAATTCTTCAAGAATTGTCACCTTTTTCTCTCCAATCTTTCCCAACTCATACTCATCCACTCACTCTCATATTAAAGCCCTAAACACTCATACACTCAAGCCAAACACTCAAGAACACAAGGAAGATTGGTAAACCCTCCTCTTCCTAACCCTAAATCTCAACCATGCATGCATCTTCAAACTACAAAATGTAGTTCCTTCATCTTCTTGCTTTAGATCTAAGAAGATCACCATGGAAGACCATCTCCATGGATGATCTTCTACAAAGATCAACATTATTTTTAAGCTTTCTTACTTTCTTGCAAAGAAAACTCATTTTCAAAACCCTAAAAAACCATTTTCAAGCACAAAATCTTGATTTCAAAGGATAAAAATCCCCTTCCCAAGCAAATGAAATGCTTAGTCCTAATGTACCCCAAGGATGGTTTGGTATAGTTGATTCACCACTAAAATGTCTAGTGATCACTAACCAAAACCTAGGGAAATGGGGACAAGCATGGATGCAAAACCCCCTTTAAAATCATATTTTCTTTCTTGAGAAGTTGCTGTCCAGTAGCAATTTTCTCAGACCTCAGTCCATGGTCTTAATTTTTGGACACAGATGAACTTGGAATTTGGTGTTGACTACAAAACACTTTTTGTAGACAACATCCAGAGATTTCCAGACATATTTTTATTTTATTTTTTGGGTGAGTAAAACTCCTCTTTTCAAATTTTCTTTCAGAGGCTAGTTCATCAGCTTCTGGGAATCCAGATCTCATATCTGAGGTTTCCAGAAGGTTTTGACCCCTCAAATCTTCTCCAAAATGGAAAATTCCTTCGCACAAACTTTATTTAAGGTGTCTAGAACAACTTTCATTCTCTGAGTTTATCCAGATTATGAAGTTTTAAGACCCTTGAATCCCTTTCAAAATCAAAGGTCCACTGCCTTTTTCATTCTGGCAGAAATGGCTCTCAACTTCAAAAGGTCTTTTGAGTACCAAATCTCAATCCAAAAATCTTCCAAAAAATCATGGGATCAGTTTAAAGTCTTAAAAAGATATCCCAATTTTTACTTTTCTGAGTTTTAACTTATTTTGGCCAAAACACACACACACACACACAAATGATTTTCAGCTTGGAAGACTCGTTTTACGAGGCGCGTCGGGTGCACACTAACGTCCTTCCCGACGCGTAACATGACCTCCGAACCTAAATCTCTGATCTCGGGCTTTTTTCAAAGTTTTGGCCCTCAAAATTAAAATGGCGTGGCGACTCCGTTTTCGTTGATTTTTTCAAACACAAAAATGGGAAAATTTTCGGACACACATCATCACAGTGGCGACTCCGCTGGGGACTAAGCTTTTTTTTAAAAAAAATGGTATTTGGTATATTGGTGGAAACCACTAAATTTCCCGTTATCGCCTCCTAACACGGGTCGGGGATAAATTGTGGTCTAACAATCCCACGTACCGGTATCACCGTTTTCAAAAAAAAGCTTTTGAGGGTCAAGCTTCCGTCCCGGCTTTGAAAATCATTTTTGTGTGTGTGTTGATTTTTGCACAGTTTTCATGTTGTTTTGGCCGCCTCGGAGAAAGTCAAAATTTTGACTGTCGGAATAATGTCCCTAACTGTCGGAATTTCCGTGCTTACGTGCTTATGTGCTCATAAAAAAAATCAAAAAAAAAAGGATTTTCAAAAAAGAAAATTTCCAAAAATCATGCATCATATTTTTAAGACACATAAAAAAAAATCTCTATTTTACTCGAAAAAGAATATAGGCTGCTTGCACACTACGCGCACGTGACCGTACACGCACACTACGTCCTTAACCCGGGAAATCCTTGTCGCGGTCCGTTTGGTCTTATTACGCCTCTCGGATGAGCACGGGACTACCCAAACATCCCATGGAGCCTCGTGTCGACCATGCACTTGTCCGTGACACACTTTGTCCGAGACCCGGTTGGTTTTTAGTCCGGTCGTGTCATGCCCCCGTCCGTGTATAGACCTTTCCTTTCAAGCCTTTGTCGGCATACCGACTCAATATCTTTCGGGTCCCTAATCGGTCGAAGTTCGCCGGTTTTCCGCCGCAGACTTTGACCAAGATATTGACCGGCGCCTTGACTTCGGCTCTGGCTGGCACAAATTATACACGACTCCCGGCATTGACACCTTTGAGTCATCGGGGATTAATGATTATTCCATGCCTAATTACGGCTTAACCGACGACAAGTCAAGATCAATTGTGGACGCTTATCGGTCCAAATCATGCCGACTTTTCGTCGGGCCCTCGGACATGATCTTGACTTTTGACGTCGGCTTTGTCCGTAATTTACATCGAATGCTCGTTAAGACTCGATTACCCGCCGACTTTTAGGATCGTTTTTCTTTCGGTCGGTGGGACCCGCTTACCCTATAGGACCCTCGCCGGGGCTGTCCACCCTGGGAGGTCGAAATACGGGTGGAATACGAGGGGCTTATAGACGTAGTGACGGGGCCCACCGATCCGGGAATCGAGTAGTTTGCGAAAAAGAAGAGCAATCTTTTCCAACCGATTAGGTTAATAAAACATGTTTTAAGTAAACGTGAACAAATAACTGCATGTTGCATGAGCCAAAAGCCCAAACACCTACCCTCCTTCCATTCCCGAGACATCGAACCTTCATGTCCTTTCCCCGCAGCCTCCGCACAAAGCTTGGTTTCGGGCACCGGGTCACCGTTTGATCGAGTTAGGAAGAGTCAAGCGCGTCATCGGCTTCGCCGTTTGTTCCGACTCCGGGTTTGAGAATGTCCGCATCACCGGTAATGATGGGGATAACGTCACTCCGCCTCCCGGACCCCTCGAGACAGCAACAATGGAATCGAGTTAGCGTAACAAATGAGGTTACGACAGAAGCACATCTAAACGGCCTTATGGAGGCTATTAAGAGTCACGGTCGGCCGCCGGCCTCAATCCGGATGGCACCTTCACCGTGGAAGAAGACGAGGATGCCAACCCCACTCTCGGTCGCCCTGATTACACCAGGCTGCCGCCACCCACCTCCTATGGTGCCATTACAGTAACCCATGCTCCTCGATTTTGGGTCGCCGGCTCCCAACCACGAGACCACCGGATCCATGCGGCCCAGAACGGCACAAATCGGTGGGGGCAAAATCGATACGGAATGTCTTCTCATGGTTGGGGCTATCTCGGAATGCCCCGGCTAATCGGGATCCCTCCTCGGTTCGGAACCGATCAATCCGGACCCTCACAAGGCCAACGGCCGGTTCGAATGCCGCCACAACTTGGTTACGGGCCACGATCAGGAGCCCCTCCTCGAACGGTACTAGTTGTGCTCCTCACACAAATCCATTCCTCACTCGAGACTTCTATGGGTTACCAAGCCTCCATCCCGGTGTCATCCGAATCACCAGGACCGAAGTACCCCGGGTTACACACCTTCACCACAAGCGGCCATGCAATTCAACAATCGGGACGGCCCGCACTCAAGCCTACTTACGGGCCCCACTCTGGAAAGCCAAGTTATCCGGCTACATCGGGGCTGCCCCCACCTACTTTGCCGAGTTGAAAATCAACGGCAAGCCGCAAGGTTCTACCCTTTTGCTCGAGGCTCCTACTCATGCTCCCAGGGGTAACTCGGCCCGGGACGGGTTTTCACCTACGTCCCCGGATCGGCCGTTCCCTCCACCGGTCTGCCTCCGAGTGGTAGCTCCTCTCTCTAGCTCGGCCACTAGCTTGAATGCCATGGTTCCGCCACAAGACCCTCATCTGGCACTGGTTCATGGAACAACACAAGGAAATGAAAGCACGGTCATCGCCGAACCGATCGCCAAGAAGTACGCCTTCCGGCCTACTGCACTCGAACTCCATTGTTCCTCTGCCCCCACAAATTCGTGATGCCTAATCTGGATCTCTTTGATGGGACCGCAGGTCCGAAAACCCATTTGGACACGTATACCTTGGCGATGAAAGCCAAAGGATGTACCAATCAGCGGTTGGGCGACTATTTCGATCTATCCTTGAAGTCCGGTGCCTTAAAGTGGTTCTTCCGTTTGAAACTGAAGCCGGGGGCTACATGGGACGAGATTACCAATGCCTTCACGAGAAAAATATAAGGCCAACTTGGAATGGGAAACAAATAGGGTTGACCTACAAACAACGGTGCGGCGTCTGACGAGAATGTTGGGGACTTTTACAAGCGGTGGAATGCGAAACTTAGTGAAATGGCCATCCCTCCTTCCGAAGAGGAACAAGCTGGACATCTTCCGGTCATGCTTGAAACCACATGCGAGGGCCTCCCTCGGTCATTTCCCGTACTCGGACTTACGGGCCATGGTTAACTCTGCGGCTAAGTTTGAAAAGGCCTACAATCAGCAGGCCGCTGCACTGCCTACAGATATCGGGCTCCTCCTGCAAACACTGCCCCTGCTCCTGCTAAAGGCAAAGAGATGATTAACTATGCGGGACAGGAATGTAATAACACGACTCCTTTTGCTCCCAGGAAACCAGCCGAGCCCAAACCGCGGGTCATAAATCTCGAAAACTTTGGAATGCCCCTGAATGACATCTTTAGGGGACTGGTGAAAGAAGGCTTGCTGCGGCCTTTGGAGAATTTCCAACCCAGAAATCCGAATGCTCCCGTGGATACTACAAAGTATTGTGCTTTTCATCAAGCTCACGGACATCGGCCGACAGTTGCTTCACTCTGAAAAAGGCAATCCGGGGGCTAATAGAGCAAGGAAAGTTGGAAGGCCCCGAAGGGCCTAACACAGTCAAAAATCCGCTGCCAAGGAACCATAATCAGGTGAATATGATTAAATGCGGAGAATCTTCACACGAAGGTCCCCAAATACCCGTGGCCAACCTCGTCGAGGATCCTGAATTCGGATTCCCCCTCAGCCTTGAGGATATCGAACGAATCAACCCATCTTGGTCTCATGTCAGAGACTCCTTGCAAGAATACGAGGCCCGCTATTTCTCAGATAAAGGGAAAACCGATACCGAAGAACTGGGGCTGTTCCGCTCAGAACATGAGAGAACCATTTACACAAGATGGTTAGAACAATCGAGAAGAATCGAACAAGAAAGCTTCCGGCGGGCGCCTGTACTGGGGCTTATCAGCAAAGAGGCCGAAGAGCATCTGGAGCTAGTACACTTCTGCAAATTGGCTTTGGGAGAGCCCGAATATGATCCAGAAACAGTGAAGAATCGGAAGAGGAGGATTCCTTCTATATCCTACACAGTGTCAAATACGTGCCACCCCCTCTCACTCTTCCCCCACAATTTACGGGAGGAGAAGGTGAGTCACAATTACCACTTAGGGAATGGGAACATATGACAATTCTTGCGGTTGCACGCACCCATATTCCCCCAACGGGTTTGATCGACGTTCCCTCTCGGCCCGAAATCCGGTAGTATGGGAAGAAGATTACAGTGACGGCGATGATGATGATGATGACGAGCGAAGAGTCAAGCGAGGCCCCAGATCCGGAAACAATGCGGAACAATCATGCGAGAAATGAGCCCGTAGGAGCCGAGCGCGATGGTTGGTTATCGGCAAGCGACGACGAAGAAACCGGAAGGCGAATACGAGACCGAGGACATGAAGGCCATGAAGTTTCATGGATGCGAGCACGTGGATGTCTTAGAATTCAACACTTGCATACCATGCTTTGGGGAAAGGGTTTTCGGGTGTCCGATCCGGGTGATAGTCGAAGACACGATCGAAAGAGGAAAATTAACCCCATCAGCCCAAATGAGAAAATAACCATGGTTAGATCAAATCCACCCCGAACAAAGTAACACTCCTTGTCGGGGTTACCCAAGAAGAGGTCACCTTTCCCGAATGTATGTCAGCTTTCAGAGAAGTCCTAGAAACTGGCATGATACCCGATGCGCCTCCCACGCAAAACGCTATAATCATCTCCAACTCTGAATATTACAGAAGGGAATCAGAATGGCTGCACTATACCGGGGATGAGATTGAAAAGCCGCCGAGTCCCGACAATAGCGACTCTTGTTGCATGATAACAATGAGCAAGGCCGGCCATGAGAGTGAATCGGAGGACGCCCTAGCTCTGTGGGCCATCCAAGGGGCAACAACACAACCCCAAACCCAAAGCACTGTGACTTGGGAAGCGGTTATAAGGGCCGCCCGGGGAAGGAGCCGGTGCGGCTCGGCCCCTCACTGTCACTAGACTCCGTCGGGAACTCCGGTGGCCAATAGCCAAAAGGGCTCCCCGTTGACCTTAGCGGCATTGAAGAAATCCAGTCAAGAGACGGCCCGATGAGGAAGTTAATACATTGACCCGCTGCAGGCGAGATCTTCCAAGGAAATCCCAAGACGAGATAAGAAGGCCACGAGATCAAGCACCGAAAGAAGATCGCCGCCCCTATGCTAAGGCAGTGAAACTCCAGGACCACGAAAAAGAGGATCCCGTGCTCACCCGGTTGAAGCAAACACAGGCCAACATTTCCCTCTGGTCTCTACTCACCTCGTCCTATCCTCATAATTTGAAGGCTGGAAGAAAGCTGGCTCGCACTCTCGTGCCTATTGATGCTACTCCCGATGATGTGGTACAGCGATTGGAAACATCCATTACGGGAATATAATCACTTTCACGAGATCTCGACCTCCCTCAATTTGGGGCGATCATAATGAGCCTCTCTTCATCACGATCCAGTGGATGAACGACGCCTCCTCGGGTCTGGTTGATAATGGGTCCGGAATGAACATTCTTCCGGCAAAGATCATGAAGCTTGCTTGATATCAAGACTACGAGACTTGAAGCCTTCTTCTCTCACGGTCAAAGCTTACGACTCAACATCCCGGCAGTCCTCGGAGTTGCTACTTTGGACCTCTGGTTTGGACAGAAATTGATACTGTGGAATTCCGGGTTATCGACATCCCGATTACTTTCAATGCCTGCTTGAAGACCTTGGCTCCACCAAGTCAAAGGGGTCGCCTCAAGCCTCCACCGGTGTGTGAAATTCGTCTCGAATGGGGATCGACGACCATTTACGGAGATTTAGTCACTTTAGAAGGCACGGATACGGGCGGAATACCTATTGGAAATCAAACATGACGAGGAAGGTCACATGCTAACGGGCTTCACGGTCGAGCCTCCCAAGGCCCAAGTGTGCAACATAGATCGACGGTCACTCGGGATAAATCCCACCGGTCTTGAAAATGATGAGAAAAATGAGCTATCTACGGCCTCGATGCAGGAAAGCACCAACAAGGAACTCACAAACTCATCGAAGTGAAAGGACGAGAATACTCGCCATGGCACAGGATATGAGGCCTCCCGGTGGACACTTTGCAAAGGGAAAAAGATTTGAAGGCTGCCACGGGAAAGGTCCCGGTCGACAATCCTAGATCTCTCCCCTTCGGTCCTAATTTGGTGACTACTTTGTAAAGGGTCCCACACAACCGGGAAACATCACAGAGCCCGCTCTACGGCGGGATGGCTAAAGCTACGGGATAGCCTCAACAAATTCGAGAGGAACCAAGGCTAACCCGGTCCGTAGAATGTTCTGGACCTACCCAAGATACACAGGGCTACCACTTTGCCATGAAAAGTGAGTATACCTTCGGAGCGTGCACGACACAGTGGAACGGTTCGAGAAGCTCACAACCACTATTCCTACTTGCCGGGAAGATCCGAAACACGAATTCGGGCGCGGTGCCAAAAGCTAAGGCCACGGAATTTCCCTCGAGATGATTGGGATGGTGCAGTTTATGCGGCAATTGTTCGAAGAAGTCCAGTGCCGGACTTTGATTGATCTCGGCTCGGTCCAAAAGATGATAGCGGCAATTGAGAAAGGAAAACAAAAACGGCCACGGTTCAGAGTCATGAGGCCACCAAGCGATGCCGCTAAAGAATTGGGAAACTCTCTCGGGCCGTCCGCGACCAAGGAGGAAATGATCACCAAGCTTGGATTGGTCCCCGTCCCTTTGTGTCAATCTAGGACAAGTCCTTCCGAGTCTCTCCTTGTTAAGATCGAGTCTCTAGGGTCGTCAGGTGGCCTTACGCAGAAGACTACGAGTGCATGTAGCAAGCCTTTGTATCCCTTTCGTTTTCAATGAAATGACGAACCTTTCCGAGTATCCCTTGATTGCCACTTTAACTAATGATGAACTAATTAAAAAAAAAATTTAATAATAATTCATTAGATAAAAGAAGCGAGACACATTAAACAAAAAAAAAAATCAAACAACAAAAAAAAAAAGCGGGTTGTCAGGAAAGAGGAAAATCGAGCCCAAGTAGAAGAGATTTTGACGAGTGTGAATTTGGGAGCTGCGGAAGAGCCTAAAGAGAAGCCTTGATTGGTGATTTCTTCGAAGGAATCGGAAAGGATGCTCTGCAAAGTCCTACAAAATCCTCAATTCAAGAAAGTTGCCCTCTTCATCAAAGAAAACATCATGTGCGGATACGGGTTGCCGGCGAAATCATCTCGAGATAATGGATCCCACTTGAAGGGAATGTGAAAAATTCTTTGGCGAGAATTACGAATAATAACCCGTCACAAGTCATCTCCTACGGGCCCCAAACCAGCGGAGCCGTCGAGGCGGCAAACAAGACTCTGGAAAATATCATCCGGAAAATGGGTTGTCCAAGGCGGAAGATTGGCCGAGAAGTTACACTTGGCACTGCGGGGCTCTGAGAACATCGATCGAACGGCAGCGGGAAACACCTTTTGCCCTCGCATACGGAATGGAAGCCGTACTCCCAATCGAGCTGGAAATACCCTCGCTCAGTATCTGTTTGGAAAGCCGGATCAGCGAGGTCGAATGGCTCCCGAGTCGCCATGATGAATTGGCCCTACTAGACGAACGCCGATTGAAGGCCATGGAACACATCCGGGCCTACCAAGGAAGAATGGCTAGAGCCTTCGACAAGAAAGTAAAGCATCGGGAGATCCGAGAAGGTGATCTCGTTACGAAAGAAAAGCCCCGGTCCGTATCAACCCTCTTGGCAAGTGGGAAGCGGTATGGGTCGGGCCATATGTAGTCCGAAGATCTTCTCACGGAGGAGCCATGCAACTTGCGGACCTCGACGGGAATCCCTTTGTACACCCGGTGAATGGTGACAAGGCTGCGCGAGATACTACGCGTAACAAAAAAAAAACAAAAAAAAAAAAAAAAAAAAAAAACAAAAAAAAAAAGAAAAACAAAAAAAAAACAAAAAAAAAAAAAAGAGTGCTAAAGAGTAATACCCAACTAGGTTAGAAACCCGAGAAGGGCGGCCTAGGTAAAAAACCGGGTTGCACCACAAAAAACACAAAAAAGAAACAAACAAAAAAAAAACAACAAAAAAAGAGTGCTAAAGAGTAATACCCAACTAGGTTAGAAACCCGAGAAGAGGCGGCCTAGGTAAAAAACGAGGTTGCACCAAAAAAAAACACAAAAAAAAACAAAAAAAAAAAAAAAAAAAAAACAAAAAAAAAAAACAAAGAAAAAAAAGAGTTCACCGGGTTGAACTACGAAGACTGAGCTCCTCAAAATGAGGGGAACGTAGAGCGGCGGAAACGGTTCGGTCTAAAAAGCACAAATAAAAGCCATACTTTGGCATCAATACAATTGATCGAGACCATGAAAGCGTCTCGAAAAACTCTAAAGCAATTCAAATATTCATTACAAGTTAAAAGCTCTTTGATGAGTCTAAGCCCGATTCATTCCTACAGCGGTAACCTGCTAAAGGAAAACTAAGATACATAATCAAACTAATGTGTACGCCATGACAAGAAAAGGGATACTTGGAAACCTCGGAGTCACTCCCGAAACCGCTCAAATCTTTGGCCTCTCCCCTCTTCTTCCCCCTTCGAGTCTTCTTTTACGAACAGGAAAAATGTCGGTGTTCCTCCTACCAAGCTGCTGAGTATAGGGACGGGGTCTATCAAACCGGCCTCTGTCGGGGCCTTAGTAGCCCTAGCGTCATCCCTCATCTCCTGTAACCTAGGCGGTAGCATAGGAGCCCTCCTCTCTGTCTCTTGACGTAAGCCTGCATAATCGGTCACGGCGTCTCCGCTCTGTCATGAGGGTTGGCCCTCGCCTCGGCCCTCCTCCTCTCGAAGCAGTCGGGACCTCCGCACCACAATGGCCTCACGCCGTCCAAATAGCCACTGAGTCTCTCCCGGATGCCTCTCATACCAATCCAGTACCAAGTGGTCGGGAACACGGTCTCGGACGCTTTGAGAATGACCCGAGGAGGAAAGGCATCATACCTCCATGCTCGGGAAAGAAATGGAAACAAGGGATCATCCATGGAAACGAGGAGCCACCACCACGGTGGCTATATCATCAAAACCCTCCAAAGGAACTGCTCCAAGCCAAAGCTGTCTCGGGACGAGCCGGAATGTAGAAAGCTGGGTGAGAAAGCCCGGAAGCATAACCACATGGGACCCGTCTGAAGCACTCTGCGAGTCTCCACCCTTGATGAGGCACCAACCATCGATATCTTCGGTGGCGACCCGCCATCCAACGCTCCACGAGCCACGATCATCAAAATCTACATCAACACCTCTCCTGGCAAAAGTCGAGGCACGATCATATCGAGAGGTTTCCCGAAGAACCCCAAACGCTCCATCGGCCACGGGGTCGAGAGGAGCAGGCTGCCCCCGTGCATATACCGCCGTCCAGGTAGCTAATGTCGAGAGCATGAAAAGTCTCCCCCAGGAATCAAAGGAACGACATCTACGCCGGGCGACGGTGAACGACAACATCCGGCCAGACCGATGGCGAGATCCCGAAAGGAATAGACCATGAACGGGGTGCCAAACATACAAAGTGCAAAGGCATCCCAATAGGCATCATCCACCAAACCTAGGCCCCTAAATGCTGTGCGGGAAGACCGGAAATATCGAGATGATCGGGACCGCGGATCATACCTTGCGCTTCCTCAGGGAAAGATGAAGGAGGGCGCACAATCTGTCAGACAAAAAAGAAGCCCCTCGGGCAAAGGAATCGCTATCTCTTCCACCTCTCCAGGACCTCCAAGCAAGGCCCGAAACTCTTCCACAGTCGGAACAATCTCGTTGAAGGAAAGGCGAAAGACATGCCTTCTAGTATCCCAAAACGAAGAAGAAGCTCTTAAGAGGTCATAATCCGGAACCAATTCTTTGAGAGACCACAAGCATCGTATCTTGTACCTTTCTTGAAGAATGATCTTCTCTCATGCATGATCTCCCTACACCACTCCTTGAACTTTTCAAAGAACAACATTTGCCTTTCTTTGGACAATTTTGGAGAATTTTTGGCCATTTCCATGGTTTTCTCTCTTTCTCCCGAAAATGGCTGTTTGAATTTGGAGGTTGAAGAGGATATTTGAATTTGAAATAAAGCAAGACCAGTGTCTGAACCAAAATTAAAGGACAATGTCGAGATGCGATCCCCATCCGCGCGGATGGGATTGCTTTCCCAAAAAAAAAATGCAACAGTCAAGTGCTACGCCAAAAAAGAATATTCCGTCCCGGTTGCTCGAAACTTGTGCAAAAACCTCCCCAAACCGGTCCATACACTAAACACCCTTGCAAAAAAAAAAAAAAAAAAAAAAAAAAAAAAAAAAAAAAAAAAACCAAGGCTCATGCAACACTGCATTCATATTGCATTGCATTCATAAAATAAAACCCTAAATTATTACATCAAAAAAAAAAATGTGCATAAGCTGTACAAATCTAAATCTCAATCTCAAATCTCAAAAAAAAAAAATTAATCGGAGTCTCCGGCGCAGATGTCTCCCCGGCCCCTCTTGCGACTCGGGCCGCCTCCTCGGGAGCCACGAAAATCTCGGGCTCGAGAATCGTCCTCGTCTTTAGAGAGGCTCGTCGGGACCAAGCCGGCACGCTGCGATAGGGCAAGCCAGAGATCTGCGAAAAAGTCGTATCAGAAGGTGAAGGCGTCGGACTCACACACGTGCGAAGACGACCCGCCATCTTGCCAAAACGTGTCCACTGCCCGTGTGGATCCCAGAGAATGACGTGATCCGAAGCGCGGCCTTGCGCGATGATCGAGGAGAGGAGACAAAGGAGTCTACGAAGAAGTCTACGAGCGAATAGGGGAAGCCTCCCGTCGACGGGCGCCGGCCGTGGTCGCCTCGCTCTAGCACGAGGAGCCCCGCAGCGACCATCCTCCTGATGAATCTCTTGGCCCCGATCACTTGCTTCGTCGGCTTCTCGACGACCGCCTCAGAAAAGCGCACAAAAGCAAAGCGTCAAAAAAAAGGTGATGCTAAAGATGATGAAACAAAAGAAAGAAAAGAAGGGAAAAGGTGAAGCCATACCTTCATGCCGGACGAGGCCGGAAAGCTCGTGGAAGTCGCTCGGGTGAGGATGCACCCTCAATCGGACCCATCCTGGATATAGGAAAAATCCGTCCAGGGTACCGCGGGATCCCGAGCCCCTCCTATCAAGGCACGAGGCATCCTCGGCCTCCTCGACAAATGTCGCATATGGCTCAATCGCCACGAAGTCAGAAGTCTTTGGCACCTGCTCGGTAATCATCCCAGTCACGGACCGATCGCTCGGAGTGCATCATATCGGCGGGAGGCTCCACCGGTGTCCTCGGCGAGTTCACGCCATGCGCGCGTCACCCTCTCTCCCGGATAATAGGCATCGCGAGTCGGACCCCTCAAAATCCTCCATTGCCTTTGTCCCGGATCTCGGCGCCCTTCGAGTGCGCTACCTCAAAGCGATCCGGGGAAGAATATCATCCCCTCATCTGTTTGACCTCAAGTCGAAGAAGGAAGGCAATCCGCGTACACGAGTCGTGCGCCCCCTGGAGCTTATCTTCTCCGGGCATGCTTGGACCAAGGCGCATGGCCGGATACGCCCCGGCGTACTCAGCCATTTGCCGCCACATTGACGTGGAAAAACTCCAGCGCCCGTACTGCGAAGGTAAAAATCCAATCAATCCGGTGCAAAAGAAAAGTGCGTGCTCAAAAAAAAAAGAGGAAAGCAAAAAGAGCTTATACCTCCGGGGCAAACTCGAAGCGATACAAAGAGCTCACGGCCTTATTTGTACCTATCAAGAGCAAAATAAAGCTGCCGGCCCGGCCTCTCCCCACGAGACATCTCGGCCGTCTCCATGTCCTCCGAGGACCTCGGCGAGGCAAGCGCGTCCCTCGGCATGTCCAAGAGCGTGCTCGAAAGCAAACCACAAGAAGGCCACAGCAATCGATCGGCGCCTATCCTCTCCTCCCCGACCTCATAACTACGCTATGGTCTCCACAATCTTTGCCGTAGACCACGGCATACTCCATCCCCATCCCTTTTTGGGAATAGGGAAAATCCCGAGAAGAGCACAGCGGATCGGCATCGCTGTAGCCATCCACGCCGCTCCAATCTTTGCGTCCATTAAAGGGCGGGCCCGTAATCGCAGCGTAGTCGGAGGGCGTAGCGTAGCCTCGCCCCGGAAGAAGTGGAAGGTGTGGGTCGCGTCCCACCAATCTTGCGCCGAGCAAACATCAAGCCCTTGCTCTTAGGGAACTTGACCCGGTCCCCTCAAGCACTCGACGAACTCCCAGGCCCCGTCTCGACAACAATCAAATCTCGGACTCGGCAAAGCTCCTCGGCCCGCATCCGGAAGCCGGTCCCACAAGTCAATCACAGACTCCACCGATCCTCGAGTCTTCATCTTGTTCAGCTGCTCCGTCACAAAACGGTTTCCGCCCTGTAAAAAAAAAAAAGAGAGAGAAAATGTCAAAAAAAAAAGAGGCATACACATGCATTAAAAAAAAAAAAATTTCGACAGCATAACAGCATACAATGAGCATAGCCCCATTTTTTTCCCTCATGAAAGAAAACAGTTTTCAGCAAGTCCCAATGCATTCATCAAAAAAAAAAAAGATGCATTCCTACGGAAGTAAAAACTCCGTCCCATTTTCATAAAATAACATGCATCATCCATCATCTCAAAAAAAAAATTGCATACATGCATATCATCCACCTTACATGCAACGGGAGGAAAAATCCGTCCCACTTTTCAAAAAAAAAATCCTAAACATACATACATCTCATATTGGCAAAATGCCCATTCTTTCCAAACAAAATGCATGCATTGCATCATCATTCATCAATATCAAAATTCAATTTCAAAAAAAAATCATCATCATCATCAACATGCAATATTCAAAAAAAAAATCACAATTCTTCGAATTTTCACATGTAATTTTCGAATTGAAAAAAATGTGGCAAAAATGCCAATTCTTTTTCCCAAGCAAAGTGCACATTTTGGGTTACTCATATACTCATTACAACATGCAAAGCATCAAAATCAAGATTCAAAGCCAAGAACATCAATCATTCGAATTTTCAAAAAAAAAATAATTCAAAAATCACCCAAAATTTTCAAACAAGAAATCAACAAAGGGATCAAAGGGTTTCAAAGTATACCGTTCGGAGATGCGGATCCGAAGCCCAATGTTGCCAAGCATCGGGGTAATGCTCCTCCTCGATTGCGAAAGATTGTAATGCCTCCTCATTCGGACGAGCTCAATCGCCTCTCCGCTATCGGGCCACGTCCTTGACCTTGAAAAGCGCCTTCCCGTGTTCCATTGATCGAAAATCGAAGAAAATCGGAAGATTTTGAAGCTTTTTGGACAACGATGGCGGATTATAAATTTCTCTCTCTCTCGCTCTCGTAATTTTAAAAAAAGCTTGAATGGGGAAGAAGAAAGGGCGTTGGCCCTAATTAATACCTGACTTTACATCCCTATCAGCGCGGATAGGATTGCAAGAGAATCAAAATGACCCTTCTGCCCCATAAAATTCCGGGACTCTGCAATTCGGTCCCCGACTTGACGAACAAGTTAACCGAAGATAACCAAAGTCAGCCTTGTCAAAGAAAATCATTTCCCAGGCGGTCAAAGCGTAAAGACCCAGGAGTGCCCGAGAAAGATAACGAGATCCGTATCTTTCATCAAAATTACCCCGGTGATCGAAGCGTAGTAGGCCAAGGTACTGCCAGGAAAGATAACGGATCACGTATCTTTCATCAAAATCATTCCCGATCGTCGAAGCGTAAGGCCAGAGTGCCACAGAGAGAAGATAACTTGAGATCCGTATCTTTCATCAAAATTACCCCGGCAGTCGAAGCGTAAGACGATTTCCCTGAGAAAGATAAGAGATCCATTATCTTTCATCAAAATTACCCGGCCTGGTCAAGCGTAAGACCGAGTGCCCGAGAAAGATAACGGATCGAAGTATCTTTCATCAAGGAAATCCATTCCCGGCTGAGTCGAAGAAACGTAAAGACCGAAGGTGCCTCGAGAAAGATAACAGAGATCCCGCGTATCTTTCATCAAAATTACCCACAATGATCGAAACGCATTAAGACCGATTTCACCGAGAAAGATAACTTGAGATCCAGTATCTTTCATCAAAATTACCCGTGCGATTCAAGCGTAAGGCAAGGTGCCACGAGAAAGATAAGAGATCCACAGTATCTTTCATCAAAATTACCCGGCGGTCAGCGTAAGGCCGAGTGCGAGAAAGATAACGGATCCCGTATCTTTCATCAAAATCATCCCCCGGCGAGTCAAACGTAAAGGCCCAGGGTGCCACAGGAGAAGAAATAACGGATCCGTATCTTTCATCAAAATCATTTCCCCGCAGTCGAAACGTAAGGCCGAAGGTGCCGAGAAAGATAAGCGGATCCGTATCTTTCCATCAAAATCATTCCGTGCGGTGAGTCAGCGTAAGACCGGGTGCCGAGAAAGAACTAACGAGATCACGTATCTTTCATCAAAATTACCGGTGATCGAAGCGTAAGACCGAGTGCCGAAGAGAAGATAACGAGATCCCGTATCACTTTCATCAGAAATCATTCCCAGTGATCGAACGTGGGGCCGAGGTGCCACAGAAAGATAACGAAATCATAGTGTCTTTCATCAAATTTTCCCAAACAGTGCGATCAAGCGTAAAATAGTGGGCAAAGGTATACGTGTAGAAAGATAACTTGAGATCCCGTATCTTTCATCAAAATTACCAGCGGCGATTCGAACGTAAGACCCGAGTGCCCGAGAAAGATAACGAGATCCCGTATCTTTCATGAAATTTCCCGACGATCAAAGCGTAAGGACCGATTTCCCAGGGCAGATACGTACGATTTTCCCCCCGGCAAAAAGGCTAGAAATCCCAGCCAGAAGTTAACGGAATCCCGAAAAGTCAAGGAATCTCGGAAGTAGTACTTTCGAGGAACTACGAAGGGCTTGATTCCACTAGGGATCATTAGGTAGCCTATCATTAGGAGTCCGGACCCCTGCGGCCAAAGCGGTCACCTCTCTCCTTCGGCGGCGGGCGGGCAAAAGTCCACCGAAAGAGCCATTTCAAATTAAGGTCCGAGGCGCCTAAAAGCCATCTTGATCAAGAGTTCAGAGGCACCTAAACGCCATCTCAAGGTTCAGAAGGCACCTAAAGCCATCATCATCAAGGTTCGAGGCACCTAAAACGCCATCTCGAGGTTCGAGGCACCTAAGAGCGCCTTTATCACTAAGAAGCGATAAATCGCAATCATCACACGAGGAAACGAAGCGAAACAAAGAAATGGTCATTCCCTATCCCCGAGCGGGCGGATACCCATCAGAGGACCGAAAATGGTCATCTCTTATCCCAATGTGAGTTTCTTTCCAGCAAACGGCTTGTAGAACTTCGCATTTCGTCGGGTTCGAGGCACCTAAAAGCATGCATCATCTCCGGGGGTCAGGCCCGAAACTCTGGCGCTTGGTTACATTCCCATTCGGGATACGTAGGTAGCCTATCGCTAGGATTCGGCCACTTTCGATCCTCGATCATCCGCCAAATATGGGAGCCTTACTCTTATCGACTGACCCGCTTCCTTCAAAAAAGCGCCGTCGCCGAGGGAGCCTTCATTGTAAGTGCTCAATTTGGAACTTGTTAGAATTTTTCGTTAGAAAATTAACGAGAGTTATAACATTTCCTAACAATTATAACTATCCTAACATTTCTAACAAAGTGAGAGGTAAAATGGGAAACATTGTTATTTAAGGTTAAACTAACTTAAAAAAGAATCTCAAAAAGCAAAAACAAAAGAAGAAAACCAAAAAATGGCAATGGGTTGGAAACATAAAAAAGCGGTTACATTGGTGAATTTTGAAAAGAAATATTCTTCTTGTCCAAAGTGAAGGCGCATTTTAATGAGCAGTGCATTGCTGCACAGATCCATCCTTGCGCGGATGAGTTTGCATTTTCGGGAGGCTGCTATTCAAATTGAGCCCTCCGGAGTCACCAAAAATAAGGAGGAAGAACACATTTTTGCACCGACACCTGCGGCGAAATATAGAGAGAAAACGAGTGAGAATTCTTCCAAGAATTGTCACCTTTTTCTCTCAATCTTTCCCAACTCCCATACTGCGTCCACTCACTCTCATATTTAAAGCCCTAAACACTCATACACTCAAGCCAAACACTCATGAACACAAGGAAAAAT